>JANEZZ010001565.1:0-274737 GCA_026122225.1 Heloderma charlesbogerti
TTAGGTAGAACCCATCCTAATCTTAATTCCGACCTGTGATTCATCCAACCCGGCGTTTCTCATGCTGTACTATGCATATATGTTAAATAAGCAGGGTGACAATATGCAGCCTTGTCGTACTCCTTTCCCAATTTTGAACCAATCGGTTGTTCCATGTCTGGTTCTTACTCTTGCTTCTTGACCCTTGTACAGGTTTCTCAGGAGACAGGTAAGGTGGTCTGGTACTCCCATCTCTTTAAGAATTTGCCACAGTTTGATGTGATCCACACAATAAAAGGCTTTAGCATAGTCAGTGAAGGAGAAATAGACGTTTTTCTGGAATTCTCTTGCTTTCTCCATGATCCAGTGAATGTTGGCGATTTGATCTCTAGTTCCTCTGCCTCTTCGGAACTAGGGATGTCAGAGAATTTTGCCACAAATCTCGGGGAGGCCGAATGCCAGCGCATTCGGCCCCGCAAAATCGGTGGCGAAACGGTCTGCCACCCCCCCGCCCCCCCGGGACGGAACTTACCGTGGGTGAATCTCCCTGGCGGCAGCGGCTCCGGCGGTGGTGCGGCGGCGGTGCAGTGGCGGTGTGGCGGCAGCGGCGGCAGCCGGTCCTCCAAATGGCTGCTGCTGCCGCCATTTCCAGTAAAAAAAAAAAAATGTGATAGGCTACGTAAAGATTTACGTAGCCTATCACGGCTGAGTAAAAAAAACCAACAATGCGCATACACAAATGGCGGCGCCCATGGGCGCCGCCATTTGCATTCCTTATTTTGGCACGTCTAGTCTACGTAAACATTTATGTAGACTATGGTAAAAATAAGGGGAACACAAATAACGGAGTGTCTACGCTATTTGCATTCCCCTTATTTTCGCCGTAGTCTACATAAAAGTTTACGTAGACTAGACATGCCAAAATAAGGAATGCAAATGGCAGTGCCCATGGGCGCCGCCATTTGCATACACACGGTGTTTTTTTTTAACTCAGCCATGATAGGCTACGTAAACATTTGTGTAGCCTATCACGGCTGACTGCAGGGACGCAAACCCGGCAAAAAACCATTTGCAGACCCGGCCGGCCAGGATTCGCAGCGGGAGGGATGGGGCGCCTCCCCCCGGCCAGAATTTTGGGGGGGAGGGATGGGGTGCCTCCCCCCCGGCCATAATTTTTGGGGAAGGGACGGAGCGCCTCCCCCCCACCGCGAATCAATTTCATCATAAGGTAAGTGACTTTCGTACATCCCTATTCGGAACCAAGCTTGTACTTCCGGTAGTTCTCGGCTCACATACTGCTGAAGCCTAGCTTGTAGGATTTTGAGCATCACCTTGCTGGCATGTGAAATGAGTGCAATTCTGCGGTAGTTTGAACACTCTTTGGTGTTGCCCTTCTTCGGAACTGGAATGTAAACTGACCTTTTCCAGTCTTGTGGCCACTGTTGAGTGTTCCAAATTTGTTGGCATATTGAGTGCAGCACTTTAACAGCATCATCTTTTAGGATTTTAAATAGCTCAGCTGGAATACTGTCATCTCTGCTAGCTTTGTTGTTACTAATGCTTCCTAAGGCCCACTTGACTTCACTCTCGAGGATGTCCGGCTGAAGTTCGGTGAACGCACTATCATGGCTATCAGGGACATTCAGATCTTTCCTGTATAGTTCTCCTGTGTGTTCTTTCCACCTCTTTTTAATCTCATCTACTTCTGTTAGGTCCCTGCCTAATTTCATAGAATCATAGAATCATAGAATCATAGAATAGTAGGGTTGGAAGGGGCCTACAAGGCCATCGAGTCCAACCCCCTCCTCAATGCAGGAATCCAAGTCAGAGCATCCCTGACAAATGGCTGTCCAGCCTCGTCTTGAAGGCCTCCAGTGTGGGAGAGCCCACCACCTCCCCAGGTAATTGGTTCCATTGCCGTATTGCTCTGACACTCAGGAAGTTTTTCCTGATGTTCAGCCGGAATCTGGCTTCCTGTAACTTGAGCCCATTATTCCGTGTCCTGCACTCTGGAATGATCAAGAAGAGATCCTGGCCTTCTTCTCTGTGACAACCTTTCAAGCACTTGAAGAGTGCTATCATATCTCCCCTCAGTCTTCTCTTCTCAAGGCTAAACATGCCCAGTTCTTTCAGTCTCTCTTCATAGGGCTTTGTTTCCAGTCCCCTGATCATCTTTGTTGCCCTCCTTTGAACCCTCTCCAGCTTGTCTGCATCCTTCTTAAAGTGTGGTGCCCAGAACTGGACACAGTACTCCAGATGAGGCCTAACCAGTGCTGAGTAGAGGGGAACTAGTACTTCCCGGGATTTGGAAGCTATGCTTCTATTAATGCAGCACAAAAGAGCATTTGCCTTTTTTGCAGCCACATCCCATTGTTGGCTCATATTCAGCTTGTGATCGACAACAATTCCAAGATCCTTCTCGCTTGTAGTGTGGTTGAGCCACGTATCCCCCATCTTGTAACTGTGCATTTGGTTTCTTTTTCCTAGGTGCAGAACTTGGCATTTATCCCTATTAAATGCCATTCTGTTGTTTTCTGCCCAGCACTCCAGTCTATCCAGATAACTTTGAATTTTGTTTCTGTCTTCCAAAGTATTAGCTATCCCTCCCAATTTTGTGTCATCTGCAAATTTGATCAGCATTCCCTGCACCTCCTCCTCCAAGTCATTAATAAAAATGTTGAAGAGCACTGGGCCCAGGACTGAGCCCTGCGGTACCCCACTCGTTACCTCTCCCCAGTTTGAGAAGGTCCCATTGATAAGCACTCTTTGAGTCCGATTCTGTAGCCAACTGTGGATCCACTGGATCGTTGTTTCATCTAGCCCACTTCGAGCTAGTTTGCTCATCAGGATATCATGGGGCACTTTGTCGCAAGCTTTGCTGAAGTCGAGGTATATGATGTCTACAGCATTCCCAGGGTCTACAAGGGAGGTTACTTGATCAAAAAATGAGATCAGATTTGTCTGGCAGGACTTGTTTTTGACAAATCCATGTTGGCTTCGAGTAATCATGGCATTGTTGTCAAGGTGCTTCCAGATGGATTGCTTTATGATCTGCTCCAGAATTTTCCCAGGGATTGATGTCAGACTGACTGGCCTGTAGTTCCCAGGTTCCTCCTTTTTACCCTTTTTGAAGATAGGGACAACATTAGCCCTCCTCCAGTCATCTGGCACTTCCCCCGTCCTCCATGATTTCTCAAAGAGAATAGACAGCGGTTCTGAGAGTTCTTCTGCCAGTTCCTTGATGACTCTAGGATGCAGTTCATCTGGCCCTGGAGATTTGAACTCATTCAAAGTAATGAGGTGTTCCTTGACCATATGCCTGTCGATCTCAAGCTGCAATCCTGCCCCTTCAGCCTGTACTTCGCCTTTGCCAGGGGGGTCATAGACCCTCTTTTGGGAGAAGACTGAGCCAAAGTAGGAATTGAGCACCTCTGCCTTTTCTTTGTCATCTGTTATCATTTTGCCATCCTTATTTAATAGCTGAACAACCATTTCTTTCCTCTGCCTTTTACTATGCACGTAGCTGAAGAAAGCCTTTTTGTTGTTTTTAGCATCCCTCGCTAACCTCACCTCGTTCTCTGCTTTAGCCTTCCTGACACCATCCCTGCAATTCTGTGCTACCTGTCTGTACTCTTCCTTTGTTACTTGGCCTTCTTTCCACTTCCTATATGTGTCCTTTTTTGTTTTCAGGTCATCCCTAAGCTTTTTGTGAAGCCACATTGGCTTCTTCTGTTGTTTTCCACCTTTTCTTCTTGTTGGAATTGTTTGTGATTGTGCCTTGAGAATTTCCTTTTTTAAAAGTTCCCACCCATCTTGGACTCCTTTTCTTGCTAGCATTGCTTGCCATGGGACCTTACTGATCATTGTTCTGAGTTTATTAAAATCAGCTTTCCTAAAATCCAGGGTACGCGTTTGACTACACTCGGCTTTTGCTTCCCTTAGAACCAAGAACTCAAGTACAACATGGTCGCTTTCCCCCAGAGTTCCTGTAACTGCTACTTTATCCACTAAGTCATCTCTGTTGGTTAGGATCAAGTCAAGGATAGCCGATCCTCTAGTTCCGTCCTCTACTTTCTGTAGGAGGAAGTTATCCGCCACACAAGTCAGGAATTTCCTGGAGGGGCCATGTTTTGCAGAATTTGTCTCCCAACAAATATCGGGGAAATTGAAGTCCCCCATTACTACTACATCATGCTTCCTTAAAACATTGGCTATTTGCTTTTCAAAAGTTTCACCCTTGTCTTCTCCTTGATTGGGTGGCCGGTAGTAGACTCCGACCACCAGGTTCCTTTTATTCTTTGCTCCATTTATTTCAACCCAGATGCTCTCGATGGGGCTACCAAGCTCCTCCTCCTGTATTTCTGTGCAGAGATATGTATTTTTCACATACAGTGCAACCCCACCTCCCTTTCTGTTCCTCCTGTTCTTTTTGAACAAGTTATATCCTTCAACTGCTGTATTCCAGTCATGAGAGTCATCCCACCAAGTCTCAGTTATACCTATCAAGTCATAATTTCCCTCCTGTATTAAGAGTTGAAGTTCGTTCTGTTTGTTTCCCATACTCTGGGCATTAGTATATAGACATCGAAGACCATGTGCTTCATAGTCTGGCTTTCTTCCTACATGTGTCTGAAGACTATTATTGGGCGCTATCTGAGCTGTTCTCTCCATTGCAGTGCATGCACCTATGTCCATCGTTACCCCCAACATTACATCTCCCTTCCCCGTAGGATTCAGTTTAAAGCCCTCCTGATGAAGTTCTTCATGCTGTGGCCAAACACATTCTTCCCAGCCTTTGTGAGGTGCAACCCATCCCTAGCCAACAGCCCATCTTCCAGGAAGTATAGCCCGTGGTCCCAGAATCCAAATCTCTCTTGTCAGCACCACCTTCGTAGCCAGTCATTCACCCGGAGTATTTTTCGTTCCCTTTCTGTACCTCTTCTAACTACTGGAAGGATGGATGAGAAAACTATCTGGGCCCCAAAGTTCTTGAGTTTCCTTCCCAAAGCTTCAAAGTCTGACGTGATCTCTTCGTAGCTCTGCTTGGCAGTATCATTTGTTCCCACATGGATGAGAAGAAAGGGATACCTGTCAGTGGGCTTTATGAGTGCAGGCAACCTTTCAGTCACGTCTCTAATCTGTCCTCCCGGGAGACAACATACCTGGCGAGTCCACGGGTCTTCGCGACATACTTGGGTCTCGATCCCATGCAGCAAGGAGTCTCCCACTACTACCACTCTTCTCTTCTTCTTCTTGTAGGCCTGGGTTTCATTGCCTCTGTTTGACTGACCTTTAGCCTCTTGCTCACTCTCATGCAGGTTCCCCTGTGATTCTTCCTCTGCAGGCTGTCCTCCAGTCTCATCCGCAAGTACCTGGAATCGGTTCCACAGCTCCACTGCTTCCACTGGTGCAGAGTGGCGTCTAGTTCTTCTTCTCCTAACTGTCACCGTTTTCCAAGGAGTATCCTCTATTCCATTTTTCTTCACCTCAGCATTTCCCACTGCCTCATCTTGCTGTTGCTCTTCAAGCTTCTGGTCTGCCCTATGCTGCTGTAGTTCCCCCATTCTGTCCAAGAACTCTTTGTGTTCTCTTATTCCCCGGAGGGTCGACAGTCGCCGCTCCAGTCCACTTACTTTTTCCTCCAGCAGCGTGATCAACTTGCACTTGTTGCAGGTATAGGCCATGTTGTTCTCAGGCAAGAAAACAAACATGGCACACACCTTGCAGGTCACCACCATTGGAGAATCTTGTCCTTCCATAGCCTCTTTTCCCTTTTTGTGTCTAGCTTTGTGATTGTTCTAGACTAGCCTGTGCCTGCTCCTCGACTCAGTAGAGGTTAAAAGCAGAGTCCCACTGGTGTGGAAGTGTGTGTTACAAGACAAATAAATTTTAAAAAGTTAGTAAAAAAATAAAAAAATGTTAGGGGCCTCCCCCTTGACCTCCCCTGCCGAACTCCCCTGGCCAACTCCTGTTTGCTCCCCCTGTTTGCTCCCCCTGTTCGCTCGCTCTCTGGGAGCTTGCCTGCTTCTGTAGTCCCTGGACCAGCTGCAGCAGCTTGCTCTGCTCTGCTCTGCTCAGCTGGGAGGCGGGAAACAGACTGAAGCTTCCCGCCCAGTCAGCTGCTGGGAGTACTCAGGCCACACCCCTCCAATTCAGTTGGAGCTCTCAGAAGCTCCTGGTGAGCTCACAGCCAGTCAGAAGGATAAAGGGCAGCGCCCTGGGCTTCCTGCAACCCACTTACCTCTTAGCCTCTGTCTCCTTTGTCTCCTTTGTTTCCTCTTCCACTGCAACTCCCCTGGCCAACTCCTGTTTGCTCCCCCTGTTCGCTCGCTCTGTTCGCTCGCTCTCTGGGAGCTTGCCTGCTTCTGTAGTCCCTGGACCAGCTGCAGCAGCTTGCTCTGCTCTACTCTGCTCAGCTGGGAGGCGGGAAACAGACAAACATAATTTGTCCTTTATCATGCCCGTCTTTGCACAAAATGTTCCCTTGAGATCTCCGATTTTCTTGAAGAGATCTCTAGTCTTTCCCATACTATTGTTTTCCTTGATTCTTTGCATTGTTCATTTAAGAAGGCCTTCTTGTCTCTCCTTGCTATTCTCTGGAACTCTGCATTCAGTTGGATATATCTTCCCCTTTCTCCTTTGCTTTTCACTTCCCTTCTTTCGTCAGCTACTTGTAAAGCCTCCTCAGACAGCCACTTTGCTTTCTTGTATTTCTTTTTCTTTGGGATGGATTTCGTTGCTGCCTCCTGAACAATGTTACGGACCTCTGTCCATAGTTCCTCAGGCACTCTGTCTATCAGGTCTAATCCCTTAAATCTATTCCTCACCTCCACTGTATATTGTTTTTACAGGTCTTGTTGTTACTGATTGTATAGAGCTTCTCCATCTTTGGCTGCAAAGGACATAATCAATCTGATTTTGATATTGACCATCTGGTGATGTCCATGTGTAGAGCCGCCTCTTGTGCTGTTGGAAAAGAGTGTTTGCTATGATCAGCACGTTCTCTTGGCAAAACTCTATTAGCTTTTGTCCTGCTTCATTTTGTACACCAAGGCCATGCCTGCCTGTTATCCCGGTGATTTCTTGACTTCCTACTTTAGCATTCCAATCCCCTATGATGAAAAGGACATCTTTTTTTGGTGTTAGTTCTAGAAGGTGTTGTAGGTCTTCATAGAACCGATCAACTTCGGCTTCTTCTGCCTCAGTGGTTGGGGCATAGCCTTGAATTGCTGTGATGTTCAATGGTTTGCCTTGGATTCGTACTGAGATCATTCTATCGTTTTTGAGATTGTACCGCAGTACTGCTTTTCCCACCCTTTCATTGACTATGAGTGCTACTCCATTTCTTCTAAGGGATTCTTGCCCACAATAGTAGATATGATGGTCACCTGAATTAAATTCGCCCATGCCTGTCCATTTTAGTTCACTGATTCCCAGGATGTCGATGTTCAATCTTGCCATCTCATGTTTGACCACCTCCAGCTTACCTTGATTCATTGATCTGACATTCCAGGTTCCTAAACAAGATTGTTCTTTACAGCATCAGATTTTCTTTTCACCACCAGACACATCCACAGCTGAGTGTCCTTTCGGCTTTCGCCCAGCCACTTCACTCTTTCCGGTGCTCTGCTCTTCCCTAGTAGTATATTGGACACCTTCCGACCTGAGGGGCTCATCTTCCAGCATCATCTCTTTTAGCCTTGTGATACGTTCCATGGGGTTTTCTTGGCAAGAATACTGGTGTGGGTTGCCATTTCCTTCTCCAGTGGACCACATTTTGTCAGAACTCTCTGCCATGACCTGTCCATCTTGGGTGGCCCTGCACGGCATAGCTTATGGCTTCACTGAGTTACGCAAGCCCCTTCGCCACAACAAGGCAGTGATCCATGAAGGGGTGAAGAGGTCTACAGTTGTGCAAAATGTCAAAGCCATTTGATGAAAATTGCTGCAGGTACAGCAAAGTTTACTTGTGTCAGAAAATGCTGAAAACGGACAGATTTGTACTTTTTATTCCAAGATGTGCCTAAGCATATCATACAATTCTTTTGAATGTTGTTAAGGTTTTTTGTGCCCAAGGAAAGCCTGTGACAGTAAGTAGAGGCAAATTTATATTGGGCATGCTCAGTTTCACTCTGAAGTTAAAATGCTGCCAGTACTGCAGTGTTTTCAGAGGAATCTTTGGGTTCCTATCAACATTCTGAGAGTTGCAGAGGGGTAGTAGGAAACTGTCAACTGAGGGAAGAGAGAGGTAATTTTGAAGGCTGAGGGAGTCTCACTGACTGATAGATCACTGATGAAGAGATGAAGGTGAGAGAGGGAGGGAAGGGTACACTGAAATCTTGTGTAGGCTTACTCAAACGTAAGCCTCCCCTGAACAAAAGGGACATGCATATTCTCATTTACACATATGTGCTTAGGGATGGTGAGAGTTCCCAATTGGGTCATGGAGTCTGACAGACTCCCCCCTGCCCGCACCCCCAAGCCATGTCTCCTGAGCCCCTGGCCCTGGACCCATCCATGAGTGCCATTTTTCAAACGAAAATGGCAATCGCAAATATGCGCACATCTGGTCTTACGCAAAAAGGTGCCGCGAATGGTCGATATATGCAAGGTTACAGGCCTACATGGGGCCATTTATGCCTACAGTCCTTCCCATATCGGCCATTCACCACCCCATTTTGCATAAGACTAGATGTGCTCATTTCACAATGACCATTTTCTTTCACAAAATGGTGCTCACGGATAGGTCCAGGGTGAGTGAGGGCAGCTCAGCAAGCGGGGAAGCTTGAGTGTGAGTTGGCGTCTTGGCAGGTGCCTGGAGGACCCAAACTGTGGGGTGTCCATCCATCCCTATGTGTACTTGGCTAATGGTGTGTGTGTATTGGTTTCAGAAACATTCTGTCAGTGGGAAATACTGCAGGGCTATTGTATGGGCATTGAGCCAGTGCTAATACCTGTAAGGATCTGCAGTAAAACGCAAGCAGACTCTGGTCAATGAAGAGGTAATATTCCTAGGAGGGGCATCTGTCTCTTAAAGGCAGTGTGGGAAGAAGAACCCCTTTATGTTATTGGCGGTTACTGTTAAGATGATGGAGGGAGGAGAAGGGAAAAGAAACTGAATTCTTGAATTATTGTCTAGTAAGTCAGAACAGAATTGCAGCCTCCATTGGGAACCCACCCACTTCATTATGAATTGCAGGAGAGGGTTCCCATAAACACTTCTAGACCCTCCTCTTTTTATTGTAATCCAGCACAAAGAAGCCTTTAGAAAATCTCCAAAGCTGGCTCCCTGGATTGTGACTTCTGGCCATTCCTAATCAAAGACTTTCCCAGTTATTATCAATTTCATCTGATCAAATTAGGAAATGGGGTTACATGCATTTAGTGTTGGTGTTGGTGGCAGTGGCAGTGGCGGTACAGCAACAGCAGGCACAGCAGCAGCAGGCATGCCCTCTTCCCCAGGTGGTGGCAGTTTCTCCTGCAGATCCTGGCTCTCCATGTTGTGTTAGTAAAAACTGAGTTTCAAACTACATGGAACGGGAGAATCCAACTAATGTTGGATTTAGTGCAATTGTTTATGAAATAGGTGGTGCTATCAGTTCTAGAGTGTAGGTTTACATTTCATAAGAGAGTTCATTTCATAAGCATTTGCACAACGGGAAAAGTCAGCAAGGATCCATCAGCACTGTTTTCCTTAGTGGAATGACCTAGCTGGATACTACCCACAAAGTTTATGCGTTCCATCATGGAATGACCTAGTTGGATACTACCCACAAAGTTTATGAATTATACAGACTTATGGGAGATACCATTTTGGGATGTTATAAACTAAATGGACATCTCTATATTAAAAAGTATAGTAAACCTAGTGATAAGAACACTATATCACATTATACCAGTAACCATCTTGTACTTTTAAGAGATAATTTAGCATTTGCACAATTTTTAACATTACAGTGTATCTGTCTGGACTTATTCAGACTTGTATAATAAACATGGATATACATATATATGGTGATTGAAATTAAGTGGTTTTCTGCAAGAGGCCATTAGAAGAGTTGCTGAGCAATCCTATGTTAGCTAATATCTTGGAAGATGGAAACAAAATTCAAAGTGATCTTGATAGACTGGAGCACTGGGCAGAAAGCAACAGAATGGCATTTAATAGGCATAAATGCCAAGTTCTGCACCCAGGAAAAAGAAACCAAAGGCAGAGTTACAAGATGGGGGATACATGGTTCAACAACACTACAAGCAAGAAGGATCTTGGAATTGTTGTAGATCACAAGTTGAATTTGAGCCAACAATGTGATGTGGCTACAAAACAAGGCAAATGCTATTTTGGGCTGCATTAATAGAAGCATAGCTTCCAAATCCCGGGAAGTACTAGTTCCCCTCTACTCAGCACTGGTTAGGCCTCATCTGGAGTACTGTGTCCAGTTCTGGCACCACACTTTAAGAAGGATGCAGACAAGCTGGACAGGGTTCAGAGGAGGGCAACAAAGATGATCACGGGACTGGAGACAAAGCCCTGTGAAGAGAGACTGAAAGAACTGGGTATGTTTAGCCTTGAGAAGACTGAGGGGAGATAGGATAGCGCTCTTCAGGTACCTGAAAGGTTGTCCCAGAGAGGAAGGCCAGGATCTCTTTTTGATCATCCCAGAATGCAGGACATGGAAGAATGGGCTCAAGTGACAGGAAGCCAGATTCCAGCTGAACATCAGGAAAAACTTCCTGACTGTTAGATAGGGATGTACGAAAGTCACTTACCTTTTCAAAGGGTGACATTCGCGGTGAGGGGGAGGCGCTCCATCCCCCCTCTGATATTCTGGCCAGGGGGGGAGGCGCTCTGTCCCTCCCCCCCCCGAATCCTGGCCAGCCGGCTCCGCAAATGGCGGTGGCCATAGCCGCCACCGTTTGCGTCCCTGCAGTCAGCCGTGATAGGCTACGTAAATGTTTATGTAGCCTATCACGGCTGATGTAAAAGAAAAAGAAAAAAACACGCGTACACAAATGGCGGCTCCCTTGAGCGCTGCCATTTCCGTTCCTTATTTTGACACGTCTTAGTCTACGTAAGCATTTACGTAGACTAAGACGGCGAAAATAAGGGGAACACAAATAGCGTAGTGTCTACACTATTTGCGTTCCCCTTATTTTCGCCGTCTTAGTCTACTTAAGTGTTTACATAGACTAAGACGTGTCAAAATAAGGAATGCAAATGGTGGAGCCCATGGGCGCCGCCATTTGCGTACGCGCGGTTTTTTTTTCTTTTATATCAGCCATGATAGGCTAGGTAAACATTTACGTAGCCTATCATGGTATTTTTAAAAAATCTAGCCGTGATAAGTTACGTAAATCTTTACGTAGCCTATCACATTTTTTTGTTTTGTTTTTTACTGGAAATGGCGGCGGTGGCAGCCGGTCAGAAGACCGGCCGCCACAGCCACTGCCGCCGAACCGCCGCCAGAGCCGCCGCTGCCAGGAAGATTCGCACAAGGTAAGTCCCGTCCCGGGGGGGGGCGGGGGGCAGACCGTTCCGCCACCGATTTCCGGGGGCCGAATGCGCTGGCATTCGGCCTCCCTGAGATTCGTGGCGAAATTCTCTGACATCTCTACTGTTAGAGCAATACGGCAATGGAACCTATTACCTAGGGAGGCGGTGGGCTCTCCCACAATGGAGGCATTCAAGACGAGGCTGGACAGCCATCTGTCAGGGATGCTTTGACTTGGATTCCTGCATTGAGCAGGGGGTTGGACTCAATGGCCTTGTAGGCCCCTTCCAACCCTACTATTCTATGATTCTATATTTCTATGTCCTGTAGAAAGCCCCCGAGGGACATAGGATTTTTTGGTTTCTGGGGTCCAAGGTCAAAACTTGGGCTCCAACCTCGGAGCCCAGAAACCGTGCTCCCAGCCTCCTCCCCCTCCCCCTCATAGCCGACACAGTTTTCTCTGTGCCGGATATGTCTCTGCACTCAGAAACAAATCATGGAGATGGAAAAAACGGAGCGGTCACATGGAGGGGCGGGGAGGAGATGACAGAAGCTGTGTTATTCAGCTTCTGGTGTGCCAAGCAGCCTTCCCTCCTCCCACTCCGAAGTTCACACGCCAGACAGGCAAAATTGCCTGTCTAGCCAAAAATTCAGTATGACCAGTGCATGGAGAAAATCACCTCCATGCTCCGGCCACCCTGCATTGGATAGTCAACACAACAGCCTCTGAGTTCAGAGGCTAGAGACTATCTTCATAGGATTGCACCTTAGAGATCAAGCTGGGATGTATCATGGAAGAGAGTTATTGGAGGATAAGAGGTTAGTTAATATATATATATATATATATATATATATATATATTTGTTCTGTCTAATATAATAGGATGCCCTTTTCTATTAAACATATTGTGTTGAAACAGTGGGCATCTCTACACCCTCCTAAAACCCTGCATTTAAAATGGGGCTTTCTGCTTCCATTTTAAAGGCAGGATCATGACAACTCCCTTTTTCATGCACTTCCTTTCCCCCTACCCCTTACCCGCTCCTTCTCCCCGTATCGGAGTCTTCCATTATCTGTCATTGATCTGACTCTTCTTCTTGCAGCTTTTCCTCCTTTCATGGAGGGAACTCAAGCAGAGCACAACGGGGTAATTTGATAGCTCACTATCTGCCATCTCATTAAAAACGGAACAAAGGGCATTTAGTGCAGGAGACGCGTTGAAGTTTCTAGGCGTCATGTAAACAGCCCACTAACTTCCGTGAAGGAGCAATCTCAATCGCAGAATAATGATGGTGATGGTGATGTTGATAGTGAAGATGTAGATTATTTATATGCACTTGTCTGCTACATTTATTTGCTTTCCTCCAAGGAGCCCAAGGACGCCTGTCCTCTTTCTCTCCATTTTCATTCTCACATCAACCCTGTGAGGTAGGTTGGGCTGAGAGTCAGTGACAGGCCCAAGGTCACCCAGTGAGCTGCATAGCTGAGTGGGGACTAGAACCCGGATCTCCCAGCTCCCAGTCCAACACTCTAACCACTGCACTGGGTCCCAGTGAACATTAATGTATGATCAGAACTAACACTCTTCGGACTCCATTAACTTTGACTTTTGGGGAATATACTCACACACTTGAGGATTTAAAGTTTATGGCAATGAGTAAGTTCATATTTCAACTCAAAAAGGGCAAGACCCCCACATCGTATTTTCTACACAGGAAACTTATTGGATTTTTATATTGCAGACAGTCATCCCTAGTGATTTGAATGAGATCTTTGATTTGCCAGCATATTTGAGGTCTGTTTCCATTTGGAGCAGTTGGATAAGTGTTCCTTTAAATTTTAGGTTTAAGACATTATCCCTTTCAGATGAAGGTTGTTACAGCTAGTTCAAGTTGAGAAAAAAAATGGGTGAGTTTATTCTTTCTTTGGCCTTGTGAAGTGAAAAGATGCTTTCAGACAGCTTGCTTTCTTAGATAGGAGCACTCGTTGTAGTTGAGTGGTAAGTGATATTTTCAGACAGCTTGCTTGTCTGTAAGTGAAATTTGGTTTTGATTCTTTTAGGCTGTATTATTATAAAGCCACAAATCATGGCGCTATGTTAATAGTGATGTGGCTGAATTGCGTTCTGCCATGATAACCAAAAATTGGAGGGGATAGATTCTACTGAGCAAATGGCTCAACAGACTGATCTGTAGGGGTGGACGGATCACTTATCTGCTCTGTTCTGGGGATCTGCGTGGGGGGGAGGTGATCCGTCCCTCCCCCCGGAATCTTCTCCGGCCAGCTCTGCTCCGTGGCAAGTCTGCGGAGCCACCAGCTGAGGCTGCCCGCAGCCGGACCTCCATCCTCTGCTGGGCCACGGCCGCAAATGCATTGCCGTGATTTTATTTATTTATTTATTTATTTATTTCATTTCTATACCGCCCAATAGCTGAAGCTCTCTGGGCGGTTCACAAAAATTAAATCCAAACAACACACAATAAAACAATTTAAAATATACAGAACATTAAAACCACAATATAACAATACAACCACAATAAAACCTAGCAGCAGTGCAGGAGTTTAAAATACAGATTTGAAACAGCAAAGATAAAAATTTAGAAAGCTAAAATGCTAAAATGCCTTGGAAAATAAAAAGGTCTTCACCTGGCGCCGAAAGGAATACAATGTAGGCGCCAGGCGAACCTCACTAGGGAGCTCATTCCAGAGCCGGGGTGCCACAGCAGAAAAAGCCCTCCTAGTAGCCACCCGCCTCACTTCCTTTGGCAGGGGCTCACGGAGAAGGGCCGCTGAGGATGATCTTAAGGTCCGGGCAGGCACATATGGGAGGAGGCGATCCTTCAGGTAACCTGGCCCCAAGCCGTTAAGGGCTTTGAATGTTAACACCAGCACTTTGAATCGGGCCCGGAAATGGACCGGCAGCCAGTGCAGCTGGAAAAGTACTGGCGTAATATGAGCTCGCAGGCCAGTCCCTGTTAACAATCTTGCTGCCCTATTTTGGACCAGCTGAAGTTTCCGGACCGTTTTCAAAGGCAGCCCCACGTATGATGCATTGCAGTAATCCAGACGAGAAGTTATCAGAGCATGGATAACTGTAGCTAGGCTATCTCTGTCCAGATAAGGGCGTAGTTGGCATACCAGCCTAAGCTGATAAAAAGTGCTCCGTGACACTGAGTTCACCTGTGCCTCAAGTGACAGTTCTGGATTCAAGAGCACCCCCAAACTACGAACCTGATCCTTAAAGGGGAGTGCAACCCCCTGCAGAACAGGTTGAATATCACCTAGCCAGGCAGACGAACCACCCACTAACAGTACCTCCGTCTTGTCTGGATTGAGTTTCAGTTTATTAGCCCTCATCCAGTCCATTACCGTGCCCAGGCACTGATTCAGAACAGTCACTGCCTCACCTGGTTTTGATGAGAAAGAGAGGTAGAGCTGGGTGTCATCCGCATATTGATGGCACCTCAGCCCACACCTCCGGATAACCTCCCCCAGCGGGTTCATGTAGATGTTCAACAGCATGGGGGATAAAATAGAGCCCTGTGGAACCCCATGGCACAATTGCCATGGCACAGAGCAGTAATCCCCCAGCACCACCTTCTGGAGTCGGCCATCCAAGTAGGAGCGGAACCACTGTAGTGCAGTGCCTCCTACTCCCAACCCAGACGACCTATCCAGAAGGATACCATGGTCGATGGTATCGAAAGCCGCTGAGAGGTCCAGGAGAATCAACAGGGTCGCACTCCCCCTGTCCCTCTCCTGGCAGAGGTCATCCCACAGGGCAACCAAGGCAGTTTCTGTTCCAAAACCAGGCCTGAAGCCCGATTGAAATGGATCTAGATAATCCGTTTCATTCAACAGTGCCTGGAGCTGTCCTACAACCACCCACTCAAGCACCTTGCCCAGGAAGGGGATGTTGGCCACTGGCCTATAATTGTTAACATCCTCTGGGTCCAGGTTAGGCTTTTTCAGGAGTGGTCTAATTACTGCCTCTTTTAAAGCGGCAGTAGGGGTGCACGAAAGTCACTTACCTGGTCTCGCAGGTTGCTTCGCGGTGGGGGGGAGGTGCTTCGCTGCTCCCTCCGAAGTTCAGGCCGGGGGGGAGGCTTCCCGGCTCGCCCGGCCGAAATTCAGGCCGGAGAGAAGCGCCCCATCTCCCCGGCCGCGAACTTCAAAAGAAAAAGAAAAAAACGCCCCTGTGATAGGTTACGTAACGATTAACGTAGCCTATCACAGCTAGATCTGCAAAGTCAGCCGTGATAGGCTATGTTAATCATTATGTAGCCTATCACAGGGGCATTTTTTTTTTTTACTGTCCTTGTAATGGACCGGCTGCCGCCCCCGCCCCTGACGAAGACCTGCCGAACCGCCGCCGGGACCCACCGCCGGGAGGGACATTCGTGAAAGGTACGTCCCATCCCGGGGGGGGGCAGGGGGGCGGGGGGGTGGAGAAGTTCTCCCCGAACAACCTTCAGAGGACCGAATGTGTTGGCGCTCGGCCCCCCGAAGTTTCGGGGAGAAATTCTCCCCCATCCCTAAGCGGCAGGCACCACTCCCTCTCTCAAGGAGGAATTTACAACCTCCTGGACCCAGCCGGACAACCCCTCCTTGTTTGATTTAATAAGCCATGAAGGGCAAGGGTCAAGCACACAAGTGGTCGATCGGACTTGGCCAAGCACCTTGTCCGCATCCTCAGGCCTCAGTAACTGAAACTCATCCAATAAAACTGGACCAGACGGTGCTCTGAACGCCTCTACCAATGGAACTGCATTAATGGTGGTGTCCAATTCATGATGAATCTGAGCGACTTTATCCTCAAAGTGCTGTGCAAACTCGTCACAGCGTGCCACTGAGGGTTCCACCGTCTCTCTCCCTGGCCCAGAATGTAACAGGCCGCGAACCACTCAGAAAAGCTCCGCTGGACGACACTGAGAAGATGCAATGCTGGTGGAAAAGAACTGTCTCTTTGCCACCCTCACCGCCACAGCGTAGGCTCGATAGTGGGCTCTTACCTGTGTTCAGTCAGACTCAGCATGAGTTTTCCTCCACCTGCATTCTAGCCATCTCCCCTCTTGCTTCATTGCCCTCAGCTCAGGTGTATACCAAGGAGCTGGCCGGGCTCTGCTCAGAGGGAGAGGGCGCTTGGGCGCGATCGTGTCAACCGCCCGAGTCATCTCTGCATTCCACAGAGCGACCTGGGCTTTGACAGGAGCACTAGCCATACCAGCAGGAAAATCCCCCAGAGCCCTCCGGAATCCATCAAGGTGATAAGTTATGTATATATTTACGTAGCCTATCACAGCAAAGAGCAGGGACGCAAATCGTGTCTGCTACACCATTTGCGTCCCTGCTCTTTGCCGTGATAGGCTATGTAAATATATATGTAACCTATCACGGCAATGGAGGGACACAAATGACGTAGCGGCTGCCATTTGCGTCCCTGTGTTAGCCGTGATAGGCTATGTATATATTTATATAAATACGTACGTAGCCTATCACGACTAACAGAGCAAGGGAAATGGTGGCCATAGACCGGGGCCTCCATTCGCACCTACGGACGGCCGACAAAAGGTAGGTTCTGTCCCGGGAAGGTGGCAGGGGGGATTGTTCTGTACCGCCATGGACTCTGGGGGGTGGATTCTAAAGAATCCGGCCTCACTGGAGTCCGTGGCGGAATTCTCCACCATCGCTACTGATCTGAAACCTGGTAGAAGGAGGATATGGGGATGTTCTTTGCTAGTTTAGAGTTAGAAAGGGCAAGACATAACTAATATATAGGAGTTTAAAATCTGATGAGTGACGTCCAGCAGTTTGACAAGTATTGCCTGTTTGTTTTTTTTACTCCATAGACGTACATGGAGGTTTTATTTATTTCGTGCCCAGATCAAACTTTGCTCTGCCAAAATGTAGCCACCGCCACAGCTTTGTCATTAGCTTGCTGTAGATCACCAGTTCAAACTACATGGAGGTTACTTTGCAGTAACATTTCTCTGTTTGTACAGTGCCATCTGGGAAACCGTTTATCTCATTAAGTAAGGGGGAAGGTGTAGCAAAGGAAATCAACCCTGACTGCTCATTGGAAGGACAGATAATGAAGCTGAAGCTCCAATATTTTGGCCACCTAATGCGAAGAGAAAACTCCCTGGAAAAGACCCTGATGCTGGGAAAGACTGAAGGCAAACGGAGAAGGGGACGGCAGAGGATGAGATGGCTAGATAGCATCACGGATGCAATGAATATGAACTTGAGCACGCTCCGGGAGAGAGTGCAGGACAGGAAGGCCTGGCGTGCTATGGTCCATGGGGTCACAAAGAGTTGGACACGACTGAACGACTGAACAACAACAACAAAGGTGTAGCATGTGCTGTGCCTCAAAAGAAGTATAAGGTGTTCGTACGTTTTGAAGAAGCATGATTTTTCACCCCATTTTAGCCTGTTGCATTTCATAAGCTTTTATTCGCAGGATTGGGGGCAGGGGGATAGACTGGAGCGTGAGTGAGCCTCTGGTAGAATGGCAGCGTCTCAACCATTTTTGACCCTGATCACCAACTGTAGGGAAATTTCTTCTGGAGGGACTGTGAGAAGAGAGAAGGACCCAGAGCTTGTGAAGAACAGTTCTGCCTTCCCTCCACCCCACTTGCCAGTCAGTAGATGCTTGACAACCAACTGTCATAACTGAGCCCTACAACTACTTCTGGACTGCACATCTATAAGAGGTCCTCTTATAGATTGGTAACAGGTTTAAGAAGAGAAAGCAAGACTTGGAAGGAATGGCCAGTTCTTGCAACAAAGGGATGTAAACAGTGGGGTCCACCAAGGATCTGTATTGGGACCAGTGCTTTTTATCATGTTCATAAACAATCTGGAGTTAGGGGTGATTTCCTGTTCCAGGGTCCAAGTTGTCTTCCGACCAGCTGCCGCCGCCGCCATTTCCATGTAAAAAAAAAACAAACATGATAGGCTATGGAAAGATTTATGTAGCCTATCACGGCTAGATTTAAAAAAAACACCATGATAGGCTACGTAAATGTTTACGTAGCCTATCACGGCTGACTTTGGGGGGGAAAAAAGCGCATACGCAAATGGCGGCGCCCATGGGCACCGCCATTTGCGTTCCTTATTTTGGCACGTCTTAGTCTATGTAAACATTTACGTAGACTAAAATGGCGAAAATAAGGGGAACGCAAATAGCGTAGCGTCTACGCTATTTGCGTTCCCTTATTTTCGCCATCTTAGTCTACGTAAATGTTTACGTAGACTAAGACATGCCAAAATAAGGAACGCAAATGGCGGCGCCCATGGGCACTGCCATTTGCGTACGTGCGTGTTTTTTTTTTAATCAGCCGTGATAGGCTACATAAACATTTACGTAGCCTATCACGGCTGACTGCAGGGACGCAAACGGCAGCAGCTACAGCCACCGCCATTTGCGTCCCTGCTAGCCAGCGGCCGGATGTCCGGCTGCTGGCGAAGCCGGCTGGCGGCTCCGCAGAATCGCTGCAGAGAACAGCTGGCCAGCCAGGATTCCGGGGGGGAGGAACGGAGCACCTCACCCCCCCGGCCAGGATTCCGGGGGGTGGGACGGAATGCCTCCCCCCAAGCATCAGCATAATCCACGGAAAGGTAAGTACCTTTCGTACATCTCTAGGAAGCAGTTCCTCTTGTTTTTTTGCAGATGCAGACAATTGCAACAAGTGTCCAGAAGATCAGCATCCAAACAAGGACCGAGAGCAATGTATCCCCAAGGTGATAACTTACCTTGCCTATGGACAATCTTTGGGCATCATCATGGCTTCCTTTGCCCTATTCTTGTCCTTAACCATGGGCTTTGTGTTAGGAATCTTCATTAAATATTTAGAAACTCCGATAGTCAAAGCCAACAACCGGGACCTGTCCTACATTCTCCTCACCTCTCTCCTGCTTTCCTTCCTGTCCTCCTTTCTCTTCATTGGCCAGCCAACGAAAGCAACCTGTCTCCTCCGACAAACAGCCTTCAGCATCATCTTCTCAGTTGCCGTCTCTGCTCTGTTGGCAAAAACGATCACTGTGGTGCTGGCCTTCCTGGCCACAAAGCCAGGGAACAGAGTGAGGAGATGGCTGGGGAAGAGTCTGGCCAACTCCACTGTGATTTCCTGTTCCAGTGTCCAAGTTGTCATCTGTACCATCTGGCTGCAGACCTCTCCACCCTTCCCTGACTCTGACATGCACTCCCAGCCTGGACAGATCATCCTGCAATGTAATGAAGGATCTGTCGCCATGTTCTATAGTGCCCTTGGCTACATGGGCTTCCTGTCTGCCATCTGCTTCACGGTGGCTTTCCTAGCCAGGAAGCTGCCTGGGGCCTTCAATGAAGCCAAGCTGATCACCTTCAGCATGCTGGTCTTCTGCAGTGTTTGGGTGTCCTTTGTGCCCACCTACCTGAGCACAAAGGGGAAATACATGGTGGCCGTGCAGGTCTTCTCCATCTTGGCCTCCAGTGCTGGGTTGCTGGGCTGCATCTTTATTCCAAAGTGCTACATCATTATACTGAGGCCTGCTCTGAATACAAAGGAGCACCTAATGAAGAATAATAAAATAAATGTGTAATTTGTAGGAATTGTTTCTCCAGTGTATCATTTAGCAAGCACAAAGCAAAGCATCTGCTTCCCAGCCACCTGCATCCCAGAGTTTCAGATATCATAGAATCATAGAATAGTAGGGTTGGAAGGGGCCTACAAGGCCATCGAGTCCAACCCCCTGCTCAATGCAGGAATCCAAGTCAGAGCATCCCTGACAAATGGCTGTCCAGCCTCGTCTTGAAGGCCTCCAGTGTGGGAGAGCCCACCACCTCCCCAGGTAATTGGTTCCATTGTCGTATTGCTCTTACAGTCAGGATGTTTTTCCTGATGTTCAGCTGGAATCTGGCTTCCCGTAACTTGAGCCCATTCTTCCATGTCCTGCATTCTGGGATGATCAAAAAGAGATCCTGGCCTTCCTCTCTGGGACAACCTTTCAGGTACCTGAAGAGCGCTATCCTATCTCCCCTCAGTCTTCTCTTCTCAAGGCTAAACATGCCCAGTTCTTTCAGTCTCTCTTCACAGGGCTTTGTCTCCAGTCCCGTGATCATCTTTGTTGCCCTCCTCTGAACCCTCTCCAATTTGTCTGCATCCTTCTTAAAGTGTGGTGCCCAGAACTGGACACAGTACTCCAGATGAGGCCTAACCAGTGCTGAGTAGAGGGGAACTAGATATGTTCAAATGATATATTTGATCATTCTTCGGGGGATGACCATATATCTGATTAATTTGCTAAGTGATGGTAATATATTTTTGGTCTATAATATAAGCAGAATATTTTTTGTTTTGTTTTGGAAACAAATGTTATAAAGTTATAATGTTATAATGCTTTATCATGTTATAAAAATATCAATAGCTCCAATTTATAAATTTAGGACTCTTTTTTCTTGGCTTCCTGGGATCATGGACTATCATTCTATCTGGGTCTGACTGGTTGCCAGGTGGGTACTTGAAATGTGGAATGATAACTTCAGTTGCAAAGACTCCATGTGCCTATTCCAGTGAACAGACCAATCTGGGGCTTAGATCCACCATTCTGCCACTGACAGCCATCCAGCTCCATAGTAGTGTTGAAGTGGGATATAACCACAGCGTAGGATAGCATACCATATGCATACAGCCTAAATAATGTGTCTTTCAACAGCTTGGACCTTAACAGCCATACGTTTCTGGCATTTTGGAGTTTGTATTAAGAGTTTTCCATATTCACTCAATGTGTTAAATGGAAAAGTTGTTTGTTTATTAGAGGGACACAGGAGTGTCTCTTTAGTTAAGGTGAGTCACTCACACACACACACACACACACACACACTTCTACCAGTATAAGCCTGAAAATTCTGTTGTTGTTGTTGTTGTTCAGTCGTTCAGTCATGTCCGACTCTTCGTGACCCCATGGACCATAGCACGCCAGGCCTTCCTGTCCTGCGCTCTCTCCCGGAGCGTGCTCAAGTTCATGTTCATTGCATCGGTGATGCTATCTAGCCATCTCATCCTCTGCCATACCCTTCTCCACTTGCCTTCAGTCTTTCCCAGCATCAGGGTCTTTTCCAGAGAGTTTTCTCTTCGCATTAGGTGGCCAAAATATTTGAGCTTCAGCTTCAGGATCTGTCCTTCCAATGAGCACTCAGGGTTGATTTCCTTTTGGATTGACTGATTTGACCTCCTTGCAGTCCAGGGGACTCGTAAGAGTCTTCTCCAGCACCACAGCTCGAAACCTGAAAATTCTACTGCTCACAAAATGACACCTTTCAGATGTATCTGATAAAAATTTCCACAAGTAAAGCAAGTTAAAAGTGCTGAAAATTGACACATTTGTTCTTTATACTTCAAACTGTAGTCGGCATATCATATATTTCTTTCAAATTGGGGCAGGGAAACTATGATGTATGTTATCCAGTCTTGTTGAGGAGGTGTGTCTTTCATTCGTTTGGTGAAGTTCTGGACATTGGGCCATGACTTGGCACTTCAGAAAATGGTCCACTTCTGCGAAGACTGAATCGGAGTTGGTCTGCTTTGACTCAGTACAGAACCCAAGCTGAGGTTCAGAAAGCCAAGGCTTCGTGCTTCCAACTGACTATCATGTGCAATCCAAAAATGGCTAAAACTTCTTTTCGCTTGGTCAGAATTGGATGATAGTTGCAGGAGTATCAGCTCCTCAGGAGTGGATTCCTCCCACCCAATGTCAGAAAAATAGGTGCAGGGGTCTTTGCCTTTATATTTTGATTTCCTTTTAAGGGAAGTTCTGACAACATTTGTGCTTTTGGCAGAATTGCATGAAAACAGTAGGGATTGTCGCCTCCGTGCCTCCTGCCCAGGACATAAAGCCTGCCATGTTTGAGAAGAGAGACATAATGGGTTTGAGCAAAAGCAGACTTGACATTTTGAGTAGGACAAACATATCTCTCTATGTTCCTTGTGGACCACTGCTTTGAAAATTACAGGATTCCTAGAGGTTTCCTAAAGGAATAAACCACGTTTCACAAGGATAGGTGCAGATAAGATGAATAACTTCTTCCCACTCCATCTACTAGCTTCTTTCCCAAACCTGAACAGGTCAGGTGTATCTGAAATTCACCAAATCAAAAGAGAATACAATGGCTTTAAGGAAAGACCTCACTCAGCAGTAGATTTGTGAATCCAGCTGAGTGTTCTGGGCATCAAGAATTAATTTATAATTATAATTATAATTTATAATTAATTTATATGGGTTGAGGTCCCTGAAATACCTCTCAAGCCAAATAACACAAAATGGTAATACATAATTTATTTATTTATTTATTTATTTATTAAATTTATTAATCGCCCATCTGACTGGTCACCCAGCCACTCTAGGTGATGTACAACCCCCATAAAACAATTTAAAACAATAAAATTTTACCATAATTTTTTTTAAAAAAAAATACCCTAACCCACCCCAAATGCCTGCCTGAACAACCACGTTTTTAATGCACGATGGAAGCTCATTAAAGAGGGGGCATGATGGAGTTCCCTAGGGAGGGAGTTCCACAGAGTGGGGGCCACCACAGAGAAGGCCCTCTCCCTCGTCCCCACCAGTCTAGCTGTCCTGGCTGATGGGACAGAGAGAAGGCCATCTGAGGCTGATCTTGTTAAGTGGCCTGTCTGGTGCTGCTGGAGGCGCTCCTTAAGATAGGCTGGGCCGGAACCATATAGGGTTTTAAAGGTCAAAACCAACACCTTGAATTTGGCCCGGAAAACAACTGGTAACCAGTGCAACTCCTTCAGCACTGGAGTGATGTGATCTCGCCGGCGGCTGCCTTTAATCAGGCGAGCCGCCGCGTTCTGTACCAGCTGCAGCTTCCGAACCGTCTTCAAGGGTAACCCCACGTAGAGCGCATTACAGTAGTCTAAATGAGAGGAGACCAGGGCATGTACTACCGATGGGAGCAGATGGTCGGGAAGGAAGGGGCGCAGCCGCCGTATCAGATGGAGTTGATACAGCGCTGTCCGGCTCACAGCTGACACCTGAGCCTCCATGGACAGCTGGGAGTCCAAAATGACCCCCAGGCTGCGGACCTGGTCTTTCAAGGGTAGCTGTACCCCATTCAACACCAGGTCAACATCCCCCAGCCTCCTCTTGTCTCCCACCAAAAGTACCTCGGTCTTGTCAGGGTTGAGCTTCAGCTTATTCCTCCCCTAGCCACTCACCGTCTCCAGACATTTGGACAGGGATTCTACGGCCAACCTTGGTGAAGATTTGAATGAGAGGTAGAGCTGCGTGTCATCCGCATATTGATGACACTGCACCCCAAACCTCCTGATGATAGCCCCCAGTGGCTTCACATAGATGTTAAATAGCATCGGGGAGAGGATGGAACCCTGTGGCACCCCACAAGTAAGTGGCCACGGGTCCGAAACCTCCTCTCCCAGTGCTATCCTCTGGTACCTGCCGGAGAGGAAGGACCGGAACCACCGCAATACAGTGTCTCCAATGCCCATCCCCTCCAGGCGGTCCAGGAGGATACCGTGGTCAACGGTATCAAAAGCCGCTGAGAGGTCGAGGAGAACAAGGAAGGAGCATTCACCCCTATCCAGAGCCCTCCTCATATCATCCACCAAGGCGACCAAGGCCGTTTCTGTCCCATGCCCAGGCCTGAAGCCCGACTGAAATGGGTCTAGATAATCAGTTTCTTCCAAGTGTGCCTTCAACTGCACCGCCACCACCCGCTCAATCACCTTGCCCCAAAATGGCAGATTTGAGACTGGGCGAAAGTTGTTCAGAACTTGAGGATCCAAGGAGGGCTTCTTTAAGAGTGGTCTTATAACTGCCTCCTTGAGGGCTGTTGGCATCACTCCCTCCTCAAGGGAGGCGTTCACCACCGCCTTGATCCCCTCACCCAGTCTCTCTCTGCAGCTCATAATGAGCCAAGATGGGCAAGGATCAAGTAAGCAGGTGGTTGGCCTTACAGATGAAAGCACCTTGTCCACTTCATCAGGAGGAAGAAGCTGGAACCGATCCCACAAAACCGGTTTGCCACAGGCCGCCTCTTGCTCACTAACTGTATATTTATATTTATTTAACATATAACATAACATATATTTATTGCTCAAACAGAATTAGAGAATAACAAAACTTTGTACTGATGAAACAAGCAAAACACATTGCTATGTACAATGGAATTAGGACGATTAGAAGCATAATAGAAATTCTGGCTAGGGATGTACGAAACACTTACCTGGCTCCGTTCCGGTCAATCCCGGCATGGCTCCATCCCTCCCCCCGGAATCCTCCCCGGTCAGCTCCGCTCTACAGTGGCTCTGCAGAGCCGCCGGCCGGGGCCAACCACAACCAGAGTTCTGGCCACTGCTGGGCTGCTGTGGCCCCAAATGGCAGCCATTGTAGCGACCGCCATTTGTGTCCTTGCTGTAAGCCATGATAGACTACATAAGTATTTACGTATCCTATCACGGCAAAAGGCAAAAGTAGGGATGTCAGAGAATTCTGCGACAGATCTCGGTGAGGCTGAACGCCGGTGCATTCGGCCTTATCCAGTGGCCCCGAGGCAGGGCCCGCCTCATGTTGCTGTCGTAATTACTCAAAAGCTGGTCATCCATGTACATCAAAGCCAGGAAAGTGGGCTGCCCTTGGCCAGAGTCCCACATTGCAAAGGAAAAGTGCAGGGAATGTGAAGAGAAGCCTGCAAGGGATGAGAGGTGGGGCAGAGATAAGGGGCTGCAGTCAAGGGCATCCCAAACCACCTCTAAAAATAATCTCCCCTTGTTACAGATTTGGTCTTTGCTGAGTGTTTGCAAATGCTGAGTGTTTCCAGTATCTGGGAAGCCTTTGGCTGCCAGTTAACTACACACAGCTGATGAATACACTTAAAACAAAGAGTACACCAAAAATTGCTTTCGGTGGATTCAGTTTTGGTTTTGTACTAATAAAAGTTAGTAAAGGATAGGGATGGGGGAGAATTTCTCCCCGAAACTTCGAGGGGCCGAGTGCCAACGTATTTGGCCCCCTGAAGTAGTTTCGGGGAGAAATTCTCCACCCCCCCCCCAGGATGGGACTTACCTTTCACGAATGTCCCTCCCGGCGGCGGGTCCCGGCGGCGGTTCGGCAGGTCTTCGTCAGGGGCGGGGGCGGCAGCTGGTCTTTTGACCGGCTGCCGCCGCTGCCATTCCAAGAAAAGTAAAAAAAAAAAAAAAAAACGCCCCCGTGATAGGCTACGTGACGATTAACATAGGCTATCACTGCTAGATTTGCAAAGTCAGCCGTGATAGGCTACGTAAATTGTCACGTAGCCTATCACGGGTGACTTAAAAAAAAAAAAAGCACGTAAGGCTAATGGCAGCCCCCATAGGGAGCCGCCATTCCCGTTCCTTATTTGGTCGCTGTAGTCTACGTAAAGATTATGTAGACTACGGCGAAAATAAGGGCAACGCTATTTGCGTTGCCCTTATTTTCGCCGTAGTCTACGTAAAGATTTACGTAGACTACAGCGACCAAATAAGGAATGCGAATGGCGGCTCCCTATGGGGGCCGCCATTTGCGTACGTGCTTTTTTTTTTTTTAAAGTCAGCCGTGATAGGCTACGTGACGATTAACGTAGCCTATCACGGCTGACTTTGCAGATCTAGCTGTGATAGGCTACGTAAATCGTCACGTAGCCTATCACGGGGGCGTTTTTTTAAAAAAAACTTTTTATTTCGCGGCCGGGCGAGGCGAGGCGCCTCCTCCCCGGCCTGAATTTCGGCCGGGCGAGGCGGGAAGCCTCCCCCCCAGCCTGAATTTCGGCCGGGAGAGGAGAGAAGCCTCCCCCCCTGGCCTGAACTTCGGGGGAGCAGCGAAGCACCTCCCCCCCCACCGCCAAGCAAGCTGCGAGACCAGGTAAGTGACTTTCATGCACCCCTAGTAAAGGAAAACCTTTTTTGATCCATTTTTATTTTTATTTGAAATCAACTTGTAGCATCACATTGAAGTACATTGTGCATATAAAAGACATGGTTTGTTGTTAAACAGAGCATTGCTTAACCTAAATCTTTTTCCCCCCTCAGCATCGGTATAACAAGCATTTTGATGTGTGTACCTTACACATCGTTTTTTGCACATTAATTTATATGCAAAAAAATTGAAGTGCACTTTTCACCTGGAATAATATAGTCTCACACCTGTTCACACACACCCCTCTCTGCTGCTTGCATTTTTTGCTCTACGTTTCTAAGCATGTTGGGGAGAACTTGAAAAGGAGGCTGTGGTTTCTTCTCCCTCCTGTTGCTGCTTTTCAGTTAAGTGAAAAAACAAGAACAAGCAACATAAAGTCTGAGAAAGAGCATGTGGAGGAAATAAATAGCGGTCCTCAACAAATTGGGGAAGGTCATTAAGTTTGTTGTGATGCTTGCTCACTTCCTCAGCCAGGGCCCATGTGTTTTCTCTGGGGCTCTTTGACGGGTACACATCAACGGACTGTACTCTGACCGTAGACAAAGCTTGTACCAAAATTACATACTCTGCACATGCTCAGCCAAACTCAGCACGGGGTGTCAAAGTTTTTGTAAACTAATTAGATTGTGAGCCTGCCTTTGTTCCAGCATACCCTCCCCCACTGCATATCCATAACACAAATAATACATGCTAATTTCTGAAACTATCCAAAAAGCTAAAACAGTTAGAGAGCAATCCCATGACCCTTAGACGGCATCTGAGGCACCATAGAATAGTTCAGATTCCTGGTTCCAGAGTTGGAGACAGCACTCCACTCTCAGAGAGGGGAATGGGAGATCTTACCTACCCCAACTGCTCCCCCTTGCAGCCGGTGTGGAAAGAACCTCACCAGCTGGCCTCCAATATCTGGAACTCGACATCTGAGAGGGGGGGGAAAGGGGGAGGAGACTGGAGAAGCCAGGTAAGAAACTCTCCTGTTCTTCCACCAGCCTCCTTCCCTCCACCTCTGAAACGCCTTTGCTAGATGGGCAAAAAAGCACATCTAGCGAAAAATGCAGGATGGGAGTATGAGTGGGAAAAGATCCGCCCACCCTGCATAGGATGACGGTAAGGCTCCGTGTTCAGGGACTTATGATCATTTAATTTTTGTGAACCACCCAGAGAGCTTTGGCTATTGGGCGGTATAGAAATGAAATAAATAAAATATATAAATAATATGGGGCACAACCAATAGGATTGCACTCTTACTCTATAGTTGTGTTACACTTAGCCCTTGAACAAATAAGACAGCTTTAGAAAGTCTTTCACAATGTTGGAAACCTCATTCCCCCACAACATAGTGTCCCATACATTAAATATAAATATCTCTTTACAACATATGAATGCATATCAATAATCATATATAAATATTGATTGTCGTCATTGTCATCAACAGTTCCAAAATCTAGGATTTTAGTGTAGCTGAGTTTGGGCATCAGTGTATTTACACACACACACATTCTAAGTTTCTAAGCATTTCAGAAAGGACCCTGCCAATGCAGAAAGATAGATTCCATCATTACTATCTACATTTTTGGGGAGGTGGGGCTGTGACCAAGGGATTGTGAGTTATTAATCCATTGTTTTTATACCCTTTTTGCTGTGTGTGTGTGTGTGTGTGTGTGTGTGTGTGTGTTAGAGTGATACATGACAACCCTACAAGGTCATGATGTATATAATTGTGTATATTGCTTTAACAGAAACTATGAGTTTTAGTCTAGATGCAGAAAATAATCGTAGAACATGGAGACCCTTTTCCTTGCAAGTCATGTTTAGTTGTAAACATTTTGCCATAAGTTATCCAATACATCCTGCTGTATTGAGTTTGTGCATCTGTGTGTTTTCTCCCTCATCTGTGTGTTTTCTCCCTCATCTGTGTGTTTTCTTCCTCATTCTTGTTTTTCTTTTATATTCCTCACTCCAGATTCTGCTGGAGTTCATGATGCCTCTTGTGAGAAACTTGACTATCATAACCTTCTGCGCTTATGATGCCAAATTGTCAGACAGGTTGTCACAGAGAGGAAGGCCAGGATCTCTTCTCGATCCTCCCAGAATGCAGGACATGCAATGGGCTCGAGTGACAGGAAGCCAGATTCCGGCTGAACATCAGGGAAAACATCCTGATTGTTAGACAACAAAGAACCAACGACCTAAAGAGGTGAGGGGCTCTCCCACACTAGAGGCATTCAAGATGAGGCTGGCTGGATGGCCATCTGTCAGGGATTCTCTGACTTGTATTCCTGCATTGAGCAGGGGGTTGGACTCGATGTTCTTGTAGGCCCCTCCCAACCCTACTACTCTATGAATTCCCAGGATTATTTTTTTTGCCACTCCATGTAGGCTGTGAAATATTATAGAACTTGATACTAAGCAAGAAAGCACAGGGAAAATATATCCATATTACTGTGCAGCTCCAGTATTTTAAGAAGCACCATGGCTGGTTTAGAAATAAACAAACACATGGTAAGATGAACAGCAGACCTAATACACAGCACAGACCTTCCAGGGAAGGAAAACATGGCTCAGTGGTGAAAGTAGACTGCAAGTTCTACAGCACCTCCTCTTTGACCTGCTGAGATGATGACTTTTGCTGCTGGGTTTGGATAATGTTTTGCTAAACATTTCCCTCTTGAAAATCATTCCTCACTCAAATTGCACAGACCATGGGATACGTCTTTCAGCCAGAGCACATTCCCAGCTCAATCCAGCAGGTTTTTAAAAGCAGTCCTGCATTTTGCGGGGTGGAGGGAATCCCAAAAGGCTCCTTCCATCCAACTGTAGGCCTCATTTTAGCTTGCCTGTTTCGGAAGCACTCTGCGTGGGCCTCACCCTTATTAGGCTGGGGGCAAATAATATCTTCCCTAGAAATAGGGTGCATAGATTTCCCCACCCCCCAGTACTTACCAGAGCACCCCCCTGGCAGCAGAAGAAAAGATGTCCACAGAGGCAAGAGGCATCCCCAGTGTGTACATCCAGTTTCCATGGTTTTTTGTATGGAGTCAGTTTCTGTAGCTGAACTCTGGGCGTGATCCTCAGGCAGCTGCTGAGCGGTGCTGGGACCAAAGCAAGGACACGTTCAAAGCAGGGACATCCTGATGAATGGGATTGGCTGAGAGAACCAGTAGGAAAAAGAATGCATTCTGGCAGTTTCTGGGTAGATCTTGCCTGAGCAAGTTGAGACTCTGCAAAAGATATTCTCATGGGTTCATCTCTCAGCAGTTGTTGTCTCCACCCTGATTAGGGGAGAGGAGTAGTCAAAGTCAGGGGACTGGATGTGATGGAGCAGGCAGGAGAGCTCGTGGGAGAGGTTAGCTACTGAGATCCTGGAGGAAAGGAACTCACAGAGTCTCTTCTAGGTTCTGTGCAGAGCCTGGAACACAGAGAGTGGTACTAGTGTTATTCTAGGATGGCAAACCATTTTTGTTCGTGTGGCAAGTCGTGTAAGCCTCACTGATAAAGGATGATAACTTGAAAAAGAAATGCTCAAGTATGGGGTTACCTAAGGACCATGTAGAGGTCAGGTATTTCTTGTCAATAATTACAAATATGGAGACCAGCTTGGCAAAATCTTGCCCTCACTCCAGATTTCAGCTGCATTTCTCACAGTCTATACCCCCGCCCCGACATCTGGCTGCCTAAGGCAGAGGAGCAAATGTTAGTGAGACAGGAGTTACTTATGCAGAAGCCATGCTGAACCTTCTCCAGAAAGACTTGTTCTTCTATATTGTAACATGATCAGGGGGTCAGAATCTGTGAGATCTTCTGTTTCTGGTAGGGATGTACAGACTGTGTAAAATCCGCTCTGTCTGTGTTTCTCGGATAGTCAGGCACCTTTTGTTCCATCGTCTGCTCACAGACAGATGCAAATTATCAATTTATCGTCATGTGGAAAAATACACAAATAATTATGTAAGACGTTTCGTAACAATTCACATAATTTACCTTAGTTCGTAACATTTAGTGTATTGTCTCTCATTCCATTCAACTTTTCCTCAGCAGAAGCCTGCATATTTTCCTATAAATAAATATGCGTAACATACAGGAAAGTTAAAAAAATAAATCCAAAAGTCCATAGACTCCATGCAGTCCGCAGCGTATTCCACAGGTGGTTTCTTAAAAATCCAAGCTCATTTTACTCTGTCTCGAATTTCTCCAGCATCCCTAGTTTCAGGTGGTCAGGTCACTGCAGTGGCCTTGGGTACCACACAACTTGATTGTGTGTGCTTGTATTGTGTGTGTGTGTTTGTGTCTGATTGTGTGTGTGATTGTGTGTGATTGTGTGTGTGTCTTGTGTGTCTGTGTGTGTGTGTGTGTGTGTCTCGTGTGTGTGTCTGTTTTTATAAACTTTTTCAAGCACGTCGACAAGCATATGGATAGAGGTGACTTTGATGGAGATTGTGACAAAAATTATAATTTTATATATCCACAGTTTCATTTATTTACTAGTTTATGCTCCACCTTTCCTCCAAGGAGCTCAAAGCAGTTTCCCTTCCCTCTCATTTTATCCTCACAACAACCCTGTGCAGCAAGGGAGGCTGACAGAGTGTGTCTGGCCCACAATCATTTGAACGTCGGTCTTTCTAGTCCTAGTTTGACACTCTAACATGGCCATTGTCCATGTCGACTGGGAATGATGGGTGTTGCACTCCATCACATCTGGAGCCCGCCAGGTTGGGGAAGACTGCTTGAACCACTCTGCTGGAATGGGTCTGAACTGGAGGTGACTAGCCAGTAAGGAGATCTCAGGGTCATAATGGACGGCTCGGTGAAAAATTCAATCCAGTATTTGGCAGCTGTAAAAAAAGATAAATTCGATGCTAGGGATTATAAAGAAATAGTCGGAAGACAAATCTGAACCAACGAACAAAAATACCAAGTTTAATATGTGATTTTATACTTTTTTCTTCTTTTTTTTCTTTTTTTGGGGGGGTCTTTTATTGTTCACCCCTCCGGAATCTGCCTAGATGTGGAGCGGTATATCAAAGTTATAAATAATTAAACACAAAAATAAATGTTGTAAATACTTAACATTGCAAATGATTAAACATAATAAATGTTGTCAATAATGAAACATAAACATAAACATAATTAAATATATAAAATGATGCGTAGCTCAAAGAAAACCTCAACCCAGTATGCTGCAGCTGTGCAAAAGATGCCACTGGGTATTAGATGAATCAAATGCCACTGAATGCCAGTATGCACTTAATGAAAATTTGGCTTGATCTAGCAGGGCTTTTCTTACATTTGTATATGCATTGAACTGGGGTCCTGATTCTGTCAGGGCCCAGTCAAAATAGATTCTTTTGATTGCCAAAATGAAGCAGTCACTTGTGCAAATAAATATGCAAAGAAAGCTCCTGCCTCTCTTCAGTTGATGAAGCAAGCATTCCTCACAGCTGATATGTACGCTGGGGCCCCTATCCTTCCTATGCCAGGCTAACGTTCCCCAGGCTGGCAGCACGCGTTCCCCCTTGGAGTGAGACCAGAGACGAAAACTAGCCGGCTTGATTTTATAGGCTTCTGTCTCAGCTTAATTCAGGAGCTGGCAGGCTACCTCTGCCCATCCCAGAGGGGCAGGGGGTGGGGCTCTCCTTCCCGTAGGAGGCAAAACCTATCTCATCTTCCAGGATGGCATAATCTAGCTGACCAAAAGAGCTTTAAGGTGGAAGCTGTAAATTCCCGGCCTGTGTGAAAGGCCTACTTAATTAACCACAAAGCTGCTGGCCAGGCTAAACTACATGGGTCTCTAGGTGGCTAGCAACAGCATATAGGAATGCTGCAAAGCAGGGCTGTGCATGGATCCCCCGATCTGACTTGGAGGCCACTTCGGGGCTTCTGAGGTGGGCCCAATTCGGCTTGGGCTGATTCGGGGGGGGCTCAGTTTGGCCTACGAAGCCAAAGCAGGATTCATACACGCAGCCCAGCTGCCAGTTCCTTACCTGGGCCCTTGTTCCGGGGGTGGGGGGCAGGGGGCGCTGCAACCGGGGGAGCCTCAGTCAGGGAAACTGCTGCTGGGGGGAGTTGGTGCCACCAGCTCCTAGGCCCTGCGGACACACACAGCAGCAGCTGTTTTGTTCTGGAGGGGGGAGCCATTTTTAAAATTTTAAAGTGGTGACTCCTTGTATTTCCAGAAATACAGGAAGTTGCCACTTTGAAAATGGCTCCCTCCCACCAGAAGAACAAGACGGCTGCCAGCGCACATCCAGAGGACCCAGGTAAGGAGCTGGGGGCTGGGTAGTGGCATGGTGGCTGGGCCTCCGGATCACTTTGAAGTGCACCAAGGCACTTCGGAGCAACCTGCTTTGCTTTGGGCTGCTTCATGCCCCTCCACTTTGCCTTGGAGGTAGCCCAAAGCAGTTGGAAGTGCCCCGCTTTGACTCGGAGCTCGGGCTTCAGGCTGAAGCAGTGCACAGGCCTATTGTGAAGTCCACCTGATTGCTCAACAACAAACTCACTAGAGTAGGTGTTACTGCTTTGGGGATGAAAGATGGCATATAAATGTAGATGAGGATGATGACAACAGCAACCATTTCAAAAAATCTCTACATCTAAACATGTATATAACAAAACAATCCTATGGTCCCTGGGCCAACATCCCAGGGACCGTAGGATTGTTCTGCTTCCCCTTCTAAGGTCATAGACAATGCTCTGACCTTAGAAGGGGAAGCAGAACAATCCTATGGTCCCTGGGCCAACATCCCAGGGACCGTAGGATTGTTCTGCTTCCCCTTCTAAGGTCATAGACAATGCTCTGACCTCGGAGCCAGGAACCCATGCTTCAACCCCCCTCCCCCACAGCTGGAATGGAAAGAACTATGCTGGCTGTTCTCCAAGATTGGAAATGCAATCTCGGATGAGAAGAAACAGAGACGTTCTGGTGGGTGGAGAGGGGAGGAGACTGGAGAGACCTGGAGATGAATTCTCCTGAGACTTCTCCAGCCTACTTCTCTATGTTAGATGAAGGTGTCAGGGATGGTCCTACAATTCTGCTCATTTCACATGCCAGCAAGGTGATGCCCAAAATCCTACAAGCTAGGCTTCAGCAGTATGTGAACCGAGAACTACCAGAAGTACAAGCAGGGTTTCGAAGAGGCAGAGGAACTGGAGATCAAATCGCCAACTTTCGCTGGATCATGGAGAAAGCAACAGAATTCCATAAAAACATCTATTTCTGCTCTATTGACTATGCTAAAGCCTTTGATTGTGTGGATCACAACAAACTGTGGCAAATTCTTAAAGTGATGGGAGTACCAGACCACCTTACCTGTCTCCTGAGAAACCTGTACGAGGGTCAAGAAGCAACAGTAAGAACCAGACATGGAACAACCAATTGGTTCAAAATTGGGAAAGGAGTACAACAAGGCTGCATATTGTCACCCTGCTTATTTAACTTATATGCAGAGTACATCTGCAGAAAGCGAAGAGGATCTCAAGAGCCTCTTGTTGAGGGTGAAAGTGGAGAGTGCAAAAGCTGGTTTGAAACTCGACATTAAAAAAACTAAGATCATGGCATCTGACCCCATCACTTCCTGGCATATAGAAGGGGAAGAAATGGAAGCAGTGACAGATTTTATTTTCTTGGGTTCCAAGATCACCGCAGATGGTGACTGTAGCCATGAAATTAAAAGATGCTTGCTCCTTGGGAGGAAAGCTATGGCAAACCTAAGCAGCATAGTAAGAAGCAGAGACATCACCTTGCCGACAAAGGTCCATCTAATCAAAGCTATGGTTTTCCCAGTAGTAACCTATGGCTGTGAGAGCTGGACTATAAGGAAGGCTGAGCGCCGAAGAATTGATGCTTTCGAACTGTGGTGCTGGAGAAGACTCTTACGAGTCCCCTGGACTGCAAGGAGGTCAAATCACTCAATCCTAAAGGAAATCAACCCTGAGTGCTCCTTGGAAGGACAGATCCTGAAGCTGAAGCTCAAATATTTTGGCCACCTAATGCGAAGAGAAAAGTCCCTGGAAAAGACCCTGATGCTGGGAAAGACTGAAGGCAAAAGGAGAAGGCGACGGCAGAGGATGAGATGGCTAGATAGCATCACCGATGCAATGAATATGAACTTGAGCATGCTCCGGGAGAGAGCGCAGGACAGGAAGGCCTGGCGTGCTATGGTCCATGGGGTCACGAAGAGTTGGACACGACAACAACAACTGCTAGACCTATCATTTTATCTCATAGTTTTCCCAAGGTACCAAAATACACCTTGTCATCATGGATCACACTTGTGTTAACCACATTTCTGATAAAGCAGATTGGGGTGGAGGCATTGCTTGGAAAAAGTATGTGTACTCATGAAGATTTCTACCTCTGATATATGTTTTTGTGGCATGACAGTGTCATGAAACCTAGATGGGTGTTTTTGTGGTGAGCATACATGTGAGTTCCTGTTTGACGCTGCGTTGTTGGCAGTTTCCTGTAAAAATAATGAGTATTTGTTTTGTTTTCTGTTTTTTAAAAAAACTCACAGGTTTTTTTTTAGTGTACACAAATGTGACATGGATATTTCTCTAAATATCCAAAAACCTTAAAGAACTGCACATTTATTATGGCAGAAGCTTTCATGGACTGCAATCCAATCATTGGCACAAAACTGTACATCCATGGTATTGATGGTCATAGGTGATGAAGAAGTTTACATGCAGATGTATTACAAACTTTTGTCAATAAATGAGAATTCACGAGGAACTATAATGTTTTCAGGCCACACCCATGAGTGAAACCCTGTATACATCATGATGCAATCTAAGGTCTTGGATGAGAATTATGATTAGGCAAAACTTTTTGTATCGTGCTGCTAGATCTGTGATTTTAGTTTGTATTTTTTTTTTCTACACCACCAGAATACCCCCTGTCTCCAGGGATCACAATTGTGCCAACAGAATCTCTGATAGCGGATAGGAAGTGGGGAGGTGGTGGTTAAGAGAGAAAAAAAGGCACCCATGAAGATTTCTGCCTCTGGTAGAGGTTTTTGTGGCCTGGCTGTGTCACAAAGTGCTGGATCTGTGTTTTTGTGGTGAGCAGAGAACTGAGTTCCTCATATATGGTGGGTTATTTAGGTGTCCCTATAAAAATACTGTGTATTTGTTTTGTTTAAAAAACATACTTTTTTATATATTGCTCCTTGTGTACAAAAACGTGACCTGTAATAGATTTTTCTGTAAATATCCAAGTGACTTTTGGCACATTAAAGACTGTGACTTAGGATCTACTTCATCAGATTAGGGGCGTATGAGAGATTTGTTTCAGTTTGTTTTTGATCAGGATTTGACCCAGTTCATACATCCCAGACAGAAATCCGTATGTTTCTGAGCTTGCAGTGTGATTCAAGCCCCCACCCCACCCCCAAAGGGGGCTTTCCACATTTCAAAAATGTGTTAAATCATAAGAGAAGAACTGGTGGATTTAAAAATGCATACATTTCAAAATGCAAATGTGTTTTGGCCCAAAGCAACAAAAGAATGTGTGCAATACACAACCATTACCCAGGTCAACTAAGCAGGAGCTTACTTCGCTCATCATCACCCACCCTCTTGCAAGAAGCAGGAGTGAATATGCTCTCGTCCAAGATTTTAATCGTTTAAATTTAGAAGACGGGATGGGTGTAGATTGCAAACTGAGCAACTCTCCCTACACACACCATGGCTCCCTCGTCCCATCTCCTGGGAGGAGCCTAGAAGGATCCGCATCCCTCTGGCCTCAGCTTTCTTTATCCAGGTGACCCAAGGCAGGGCTCACCTCATCCTGCTGTTGTAATGACCCCAGAGTTGGTCATCCATGTATGCAGAAGCCAGGAATGTGGGCAGCCCTTGTCCAGAGCCCCAGATTACCAAGGGAAAGTGCAGGCAATGTGAAGAGAAGCCTGCAAGGGAAGAATGTGGGGCAGGAATATGAGGGCTGCAACCAAGGGCACCCCAAACCACCTCTGAAAACCACCTTCCCTTACCATGATCCTTCCTCCTCCATGAAAGCAGAAAGAGCCTCCTTTGACCCACCAGTTGATGGAAATACACCTAGAAGCTCCAATTTATCTTTGCAAATATGGTCTGGTAAATTAGTCTTCCTGCCATCCACCGCCACCAAATCCTAGAAACCATATGTGCTTGTTCATTATGCAAAGGAATAATATTAATTTGTTAAACTTCTTCAAGTTACGTTGTGTTTGCTGTGCTCATGCCAAGAAAGAAGGGTCTCTCCCAACACAATGCCTGAAGGTGCTTTCTGGTTGCCACTAGTTCCATACTAAGAATAGAGCTGCAGGACCAGCTGGATGAAAAAAATGGAAGAATCTACACCACTTCCTCGCTCAACTGTCCTACGTGAATTTTTTTCTCTGAGTCTGAACATGCTGGGGAGAGCTTGGGCAGTATGCTGTGGTTTCTTCTCCATACTATTTCTGCTCTTCGGGTATCTTCTAAATAAATAAAAAGGAAGTGCTTGTTTTTATGTCCTCGATGGATCCTAAAATTGTACATCCCATCATTACAAAACTTTACAGAGTAGTTCTACCTCTGTCTGGGATGGTTTTAGGCATAGTGAAAATTTTGTCTACCACCTTGAAACAAAATGGCGGTTAACCCAAATTTTTAAAGATGTATAGCTTCAATACCATTTGATCGATTTCAACCAAACTTGGCATGATGATTCAGCACTGCAATGAGCAAATTTCAACCATACCAAAAAATGATGTCTGCCATCTTGAAACAAAATGGTGCTGAATTGAAACTTTTAAAACTCACTGCCTCTATTTGATCAACTATTTGATCAGCTATTTGATCAACATAATTTAGCCTCGAAGATTCATCTATTCATGTTCTTCAATTGTAGACAGTTTTAAAAAAATCAAGTCCCAAATATTGAAAAAAAAAACCTGTTCAAGTATGAAAACAGGACAAATACATTAGACCTCTGTAATTTAAAAATAGAACAAAACATCACACGAACACGAAAATGAAAACGAGGACTGTGATGATCCTGCAGAGGTGGCGGGATCAAGACTCTCCCTGGTCCAGTGTAGTGGGGTTGCTTATCGCCATGGAGATGTGTTTTGTGCTGTTCTGTTTTCCAGCTCTTTGTTCCTGCCTTAGTTTGTTTGGGCAGGCCTTCCAACCAGTGGTCTGGCATGAATCATAGAATCATAGAAGAGTAGGGTTGGAAGGGGCCTACAAGACCATCGAGTCCAACCCCCTGCTCAGTGCAGAAATCCAAGTCAGAGCATCCCCACAGATGGCTGTCCAGCCTCGTCTTGAACGCCTCCAGTGTGGGAAAGCCCACCACCTCCCGAGGTAATTGGTTCCATTGTCATATTGCTCTAACAGTCAGGAAGTTTTTCCTGATGTTCATCTGGAATCTGGCTTCCTGTCACTTGAGCCCATTCTTCCGTGTCCTGCACTCTGGGATGATCGAGAAGAGATCCTGGCCTTCCTCTTTGTGACAACCTTTCAAGTACTTGAAGAGTGCTATCATATCTCCCCTCAGTCTTCCTTTATTAAAGCTAAACATGTCCAGTTCTTTCAGTCTCTCCTCATAGGATTTTGTTTCCAGTTGTGGGACTTTCACCAAAGCTCCAAGACCGTGAAACCTAGACACCTGAAACTTGGCATGCAGACTAAGGGGCCTTTATGGATGTACACATCAAGGTTATTGGCTTTTAAAAATGCATTAATTATGATTAATGTAAATTAAGGTTGAAGCCTGGCAGACTTTCTTAGCCAGAAGACAGTTATGCAGTTCATACAGTTTGAAGGCAAGAGGACATGGTCTGAGGGAAAAAGCTATATGGCTGCCCCCTCACCTCTTCTTCTGGGCAGCCCTCCCTCAGGGAATGAAGTGGACATACCCCGCCCTCAAGGGGCTATGGGGGTCACCATGGCAGGGACTGTGCCTAAGGTCCAGGGCAGGCATAATGTGTCCAACTTTAGCAGCTGTGTAACTTTGCTTGAAAGCTTCAGGGTATCCACATAAGGGCTATTCCTACCTCTATCTGGGATAGTTTTAGGCACAGTGAAAATTCCATCCCCCATCTTGAAACAAAATGGCAGCCAATCAAAATGTTTGAAGATGCACTGCTTCAATGCAACTGTTTGTTTGCATATCCTCCAAGACCATGAAACCTAGTCACCTGAAGCTCCAAGACCATGAAACCTAGACACCTGGAACTTGTCATGCAGACTAATGGGACCTTATGGGTGTACACCTCAGGGTTGTTTGTGTCTTAAAATACATGACTTATAATTAATTTAAATGCATCTGTGAGGCTAAAGCCTGTGGTACAATATTCAGGCAGTGCATGGCGGACTTTCTTAATCTGCACATAGTTCTGCAATTCAGCCAGTCTGAAGCCAGGAGGAAGTAGTCTGAGGGAAAGAGTGATATTGCTGCCCCCTCCCCTCTTCTCCTGGGCAGCCCCCCCCGATCAGGTGATGAAGTGGACAGACCCCTCCCTCAAGGCGCTATGGGGGTCACCATGGCAAGGGTTGTGCCTAGGGGCCAGGGCAGACATAATGCACCCAACTCTGGCAGATGTGTAACTTTGCTTGAAGTCTTCACTGTATCAAACAAAGGGCTGGTCCAGCCCATGCAAAGCTGGGTCCATGTGCTAGTGTAAAAAAGAAAGAAAGAAAGAAAGAAAGAAAGAAAGAAAGAAAGAAAGAAAGAAAGAAAGCAAGCAAAGTATGAGAAAGAGCATCTTCTGGAAATAAATAACAGCACCCAACAAATTGGGCAAATTCATCACGTTTGTTGAACCGCCTGCTCACTTTCTCAGCCGGGTCCCACAACTTTGGACCATGGCCTTTACCAGGAATGCATCACCTGACTGCACTTTGACTGTATACAAAGCCTGCATCAAAGTTATGCACTTTGCACATGCTCAGCAGAACTCAGCACAGGGCGTCGTTTTGTGAATTAATGGGATCGCAAGCCTGCCTTGTTGCATATCCGTAACACAATTAACCCATGCTATTGCATTAAACTGTCTGAGCAACTAAAACAGTTCAAGAGCAATCCTGGGGCCCCTAGACAATGTCTGAGGGGCCATATGAGAGTTCAGATTACGTGCTCTGAGGAGGGAATCAGAGGGAATCGCCCTCCCTCTCGCAGCCAGCGTGGAAAGAACTGCACTGGCTGTCTTCAAGTCCTTGACCTCGGGGAGGGAGAAAAGGCCAAGACACATGCTGTCCTGTGCCTCCACCAGCCTCCTTCCCTCAAACTCCGAAGCGCCTTTGCTTGACCTTCAAAACAGTCCATCTAGCGAAAAATGCAGGGCGGTGGGACCGGGAGGTGAAGATCACCTCTGCTGCAGATGATGACCCTACTTCTCTGAGCTCAGGGGCTTACAAGGGTGCAACCCATTGGATTGGCTTTCATGGTCTTTGTAACTGTGTGTGTGTGTGTGTGTGTGTTCTAAGTTTCTAAGCATTTGAGAAATGACCTTGCCAATGCATAAAGAGGAATTCCATCATTACTATATCCAGATTTCAGGACATGGGGCTGTGATCAAGGAACTCTGAGTTATATTAGCCCACTGTGCCCTTTTTGCTCTCTGTGTGTGAAGGAATGTTGTATGACAACCAAACAGGGTTGTGATGTATCTAATTGTGTATATTGTCTTAACAGAAGCTATGACTTTTAGTTTCTCTTTTCTTCTTCAAGACTTTTTGAAGGCTTCTCATAGAGTCATAGAATAGTAGGGTTGGAAGGGGCCAACAAGGCCATCGAGTCCAACCCCCTGCTCAATGCAGGAATCCAAGTCAGAGCATCCCTGACAGATGGCTGTCCAGCCTCATCTTGAATGCCTCCAGTGTGGGAGAGCCCACCGCCTCCTAGGTCATTGGTTCCATTGTTGTATTGCTCTAACAGTCAGGAAGCTTTTCCTGATGTTCAGCCGGAATCTGGCTTCCTGTAACTTGAGCCCATTCTTCCGTGTCCTGCACTCTGGGATGATCAAGAAGAGATGCTGGCCTTCCTCTCTGTGACAACCTTTCAAGTACTTGAAGAGCGCTATCATATCTCCCCTCAGTCTTCTCTTCTCAAGGCTAAACATGCCCAGTTCTTTCAGTCTCTCTTCATAGGGCTTTGTTTCCAGTCCCCTGATCATCTTTGTTGCCCTCCTCTGAACCCTCTCCAGTTTGTCTGCATCCTTCTTAAAGTGTGGTGCCCAGAACTGGACACAGTACTCCCTTTCCCTCTCTCTCTCGCTCTCTCTCTCTCTCTCTCTCTCTGAGCAAAGCCTAGGGGCATCTCTTGTTGTTGTTATTGTTCAGTCATTCAGTCGTGCCCGACTCTTCGGGACCCCATGGACCATAGCATGCCAGGCCTTCCTGTCCTGCGCTCTCTCCTGGAGCGTGCTCAAGTTCATATTCATTGCATCGGTGATGCTATCGAGCCATCCCATCCTCTGCTGTCCCCTTCTCCTTTTGCCTTCAGTCTTTCCCAGCATCAGGGTCTTTTCCAGAGAGTTTTCTCTTCGCATTAGGTGGCCAAAATATTTGAGCTTCAGCTTCAGGATCTGTCCTTCCAATGAGCACTCAGGGTTAATTTCCTTTAGGATGGACTGATTAGACCTCCTTGCAGTCCAGGGGACTCGTAAGAGTCTTCTCCAGCACCACAGTTCGAAAGCATCAATTCTTCAGCGCTCAGCCTTCCGTATAGCCCAGCTCTCACAGCCATACATTGCTACTGGGAAAACCATGGCTTTGATTAGATGGACCTTTGTCAGCAAGGTGATGTCTCTGCTTCTTACTATGCTGTCTAGGTGTGCCATAGTTTTCCTCCCAAGGAGCAAGCGTCTTTTAATCTCATGGCTACAGTCACCGTCTGCGGTGATCTTGGAGCCCAAGAAAATAAAATCTGTCACAGCTTCCATTTCTTCCCCTTCCATATGCCAGGAAGTGATGGGGCCAGATGCCATGATCTTCATTTTTTTAATGTTGAGTTTCAAACCAGCTTTAAATGCACAATCACAACGACTCCCTTTTTCACCCGTTTCCTTTCCACCTTCCCCTTTCCCCCTCCTTCTCCCCCATATCTGAGTCTCCCATATCTTTCATTGATCTCTCTCCTTGCCACTTCTCCTCTTTTCATGGAGGGAACTCAAGCAGAACACAACAGGATAATTTGATAGCTCATTCTGCACACAGGATAAGTTGATAGCTCATTCTGCACGATCTACTTAAAAATGGAACAAAGGGCATTTGGTGCAGGAGACGCCTGGGACAATCGCTGCATCATGTAAAGAACCCGCAAACTTCCATGAAGGGGCAGTCTCAATTGCAGGATAAAAGCCCAGTGTGAAGGAGCCCTAGGGCTGAACTGCACACTGAAGAGGTCAGCTCTCCCTTCCATTTATCAAGCACCGGAGGAAGAGTGGAGAGTTTCAGGAGTAGGTGCCAGTCCAGACATTGCCTGGGCACAAGGTCTACCAACTGAGATAACACAGATGGGTAGAGTAGGCATACACATTTCTCAGGGGCCAAGCGTACCTACCTTGGTAGGCCTGGCACCCAGGCCTTCTTGCTGCTCGGTCAACACATATACCAGAAATGCTTCCAAGATAAAGAAAACAATTGAAGAACATGGAGATCCTTTTCCTGACAAGTTATGTGAAGCTGTAAATATTTTGAAAAGGGTGCTGTTGCCAGAAAATACCCAGTACATTCTGCTGTCCTGTGTTTGTACTGCTGTGTGTTTTTTCTCTTTCAGTCTTAGCTTTTTATATTTCACACTCCAAGGAAAGTTTGGATGGAGTTCATGATGCCTCTTGCAAGAAATGTGACGATCATCATCTTCTCCATTTGTGCTGTCAAAATCCCAGGATGGTCTGCCACCCCATGTAGGCTTTTGTATGTTATGGAATTTGATGCTAAGCAACAAAGCACAAGGAAAATATGGGCATACCACTGTGCAGCTGTACTTTGAAAAGCACCGTGAAACAAAGAAAAATGATACGAAGAGCAGCAGACCTAATATTTGTATGTATGTATGTATGTATTTATTATGTTTATGTCCCACCTTTTTTCCTCAAGGAACCCAAGGCAGAGTACATAAACCTCCTCCTCCTCTCCATTTTATCCTCACAACAACAACCCTGTGAGGTAGGTTGGGCTGAGAGTCTGTGACTGGCTGAAAGTCACCCAGTGAGCTTCCGTGGCTGAGTGGGGACTAGAACCCAGTTCTCCTGACTCCCAGTCCAACCCTCTAGCCACTACACCATACTGGCTCTCCAACAGCACACTGGCTCTCTCCACAGTACGCAGAACACACGTTCGAGGGAAGGGAAATGCTCAACAGAGATGAAAGTAGACCGCAGATTCTATAAGATCTCCTCCCTGACCTCCTGAAATGAAGTCATTTCCTGCCGGCTTTGCATGATGTTTTGCCAAATACCAAAGGTAAACTTTTTCCTTCTGAAAGTCACTCCTCAATCAAATTGCACAGACTGTGAGATGCATTTGACCATCCATCTAGGAGATTTTTAAGATCAATTCTGCAGTTGTGGGCATGGGGGGGGGGATTCCAAAAGTCTCCTTCCATCCACGTCTGGGCCTCGTGCTGCTTTTGCATAGCTGTGCTGTGCTCATTTTGCACTGCCAAGAGGGAACTAGGCAGTGCCAGGAACAGATGAGGAGAAATGCATTTCCTCATTTTTGCCTGTGGTTGCTGGAAGCACGCTGGATGTGCTCACCCCCCTCCCCACATTAGCCTGGGAGGAAATGGCGTCTTCCCTCAAACTAGGGGTGCCTGACTTTCCCCTACCCACCAGTGCTCACCACAGCATCCCCCCAGAAGCAGAAGAACAGATTCCCACAGAGGCGAGAGGCGTCTCCAGAGTGCACAACACAGTTTGCGTGGCTTTTTGTACGGGGTCCGTTTCTGTAGCTGACCTCTCGTCTGGCTCCTCTGGAAGCTGTTGAGCGGTGCTGGGCCCAATCCAAGAAGACATTCAGAACAGGGGCCTCCTGAAGTGTGGCACTGGCCAAGAGGAAACTAATCTACCAACAGGAAAAAAAATGCATTTTAGCAGTTGCAGGGTAGATTTTTCCTGAGCAGGTTGAGACTCTGTGATAGATCATCTGTGTTTTGATCTCTCAGTGACTGTCACCATCACCCTGGCTTGGGGAGAGAGGAATAATCAAAGGCGGAAAACAGGGTGTGATGGGGGATCCAGGAAAGGTTGGAGGGGCTCATGTGACTGGAGTTAGCTCGATGGTGTGGGAAGCCCACCAGGAAAGGGAATCACACAGCCTCTTCTATGTTCTCTACAGGGTCTTGAACACAGATGGCAGCACTGGTGCTAAACCATTGTGGTTTGTGTGGCAAATGAAAGCCACACTGATCTGGGATGATAGTTTGATACAGAAATGCAGGTGTGAGGGATTGCCTAGTGACTTTATAGAGAGGTAAATAATCCCTTTTCAGTAATTAGAAATACCGAGACCAGGTTAACACATTAGTGCCCTTGTTCCACAGTTCAGCAGCATTTCTCACAATCTACAGGCAGGGCCGGCCCAAGGATTTCACCGCCTGAGGGAAAGCCGCAAATTCCCCACACCCAGAAACTGAACGATTCGTGAGACAGGACTTCCTTTTGCAGAAGCCATGCTGATTCTCCTTCAGAAAGACTTGTTCTTCTATACTGTGACATAGTCAGAGGATCCGAGCTTGTGGGGAATAACGTTTCAGGTACTCAAGTAGCTTCAGTGGCCTTGGGCATCATGCATCTTGATTGTGTGTGTACAGAGTTTTTTCAGAGTGTGAGGGCTGTAGCTCATTGTGACAGAGCACATGCTTTGCATGCAGAAGGCCCCAGGTTTGATCCCCGGCTTCTCCAGGTAGGGCAAGGAAAGAATCCTGCCTGAAACACCGGAGAGTCACTGCCAGTCGGTGTCGACAATACTGGGCTAGATGGGCCAATGGTCTGAGGTGCCTTCGATGGATATCGTGACAAAAAAATTGAAACTTCACGTGCACACATATATGCTGCTTTATTTATTTGTTTGTTTTATGTCCTCCCAAGTAGCTCAAAGCAGGATACATAGTTTTCCCTCCTTCTCATTTTATCTTCACAACAACCCTGTGTCATAAGTGAGGTTGAGAGATAGCGACTCTAGTCTGACTCTCTAACATGGCCATTGTCCATGCTGGCTGAGAATGATGGGAGTTGCAGCCCAGCACATCTGGAGGGCACCAGGTTGGGGAGGACTGCTCTAACCACTATACTGTAGTGGCTCCAAACTGGAGGTGACCAGCCAGTCAAGACATGTTAGGGCCATGAGGAGCAACTAAATGAAAACCTCAACCCAGTATGTGGCAGCTGTGAACAAGGAAGAATTCCATTCTAGGGATTATTAGGAAAGGGTTGGAAGCAGGGATGGTGCAGCTGATTCCGTCTGGGAATCCGGCAGAACCCCCCCACCCCGCATCCCTGGGCCCTGTTTGCCAAGTCCCTGCCCCCGCTCAGCAAGTGGCCCACCTGCACCCCAGCAGCCTCACCGAGCTCTGTGGTTGCCATTTCTTGAAAAATGAAATGGCAATCACAAACATGCACATATTTGCGTGTGTGAAAATGGGGGACTGGAGAGCGGGGGCAGGGGCTGGACGGGCACCCAGAGAACCCAGATGAGGGTGGGTTCGCACATCCCTAGTTGGAAGAGAAATCTGACCAAATTAATGGTGCCACGACACTTTAAATACTTTTCAAGTACTTGAAAGGTTGTCACAGAGAGGAAGGACAATCATCATTGCCTTCTCAGGGAAGGACAATCATCTTCTCAATCATTGCAGAGTGGAGGACACGGAATCATGGGCTCAAGTGACAGGAAGCAGGGATGGCAGAGAATTCCACCATGGATCTCGAACACCCGAACTCCGTGGCGGGACGGCGTGCCACCCCCCTGCCCCCCTGCGGATCCCCCCCGGGATGAGACTTACCTGGGGTGGATCTTCCAGGGGGCAGCGGCTCCATCAGCGGCAACAGCGGTGGCGGCTGCGGTGGCCGGTCTTCTGACTGGCTGCCACTGCCGCCATTTCCAGTGTTAAAAAAGAAAAGAAAAAAGACGTGATAGGCTACGTAAAGATTTACATAGCCTATCATGGCTAGGTTAAAAAAAAAATGACGTGATAGGCTAAGTAAAGATTTATGTAGCCTATCACGTCTGATTTAAAAAAACAACAACACGTGCATATGCAAATGGCGGCAGCTACGGCCGCTGCCATTTGCATTCCTTATTTTGGCCCGTCTTAGTCTACGTAAATATTTACGTAGACTAAGACGGCGAAAATAAGGGGGAATGCAAATAGCGTCTGCTACGCTATTTGCGTTCCCCTTATTTTCGCCGTCTTAGTCTACGTAAATATTTACGTAGACTAAGACAGGCCAAAATAAGGAATGCAAATGGCGGCGGCCGTAGCATCCCTTCTAGCCAGCGGCCGGATGTCCGGCTGCTGGCAGAGCCGGCCAGCAGTTCCGTGGAATCCCTGCGGAGCGGAGCCGGCCAGAAAGGATTCCAGGGGGAGGTACGGAGCGCCTCCCCCACCAGCAGAACCCGGCGGAGCCAGGTAAAGCCAATTTTGTACATCCCTAACAGGAAGCCAGATTCCAGCTGAACATCAGGAAAAACGTCCTGACTGTTAGAGCAACACAACAATGGAACCAATGACATAGGGAGGTGGTGGGCTCTCCCACACTGGAGGCAGTCAAGACGAGGCTGGACAGCCATCTGTCAGGGATGCTCTGACTTGGATTCCTGCATTGAACAGGGGGTTGGACTTGACGGTCTTATGGGCCCCTTCCAAACATACTACTCTATGATTCTATGGTTGCTACACCTTAAAAAGGACATTGTGGACAAAGTGATAGTATTTCAGAAACCACAGAATTATGGAATTCTCTGCCATGAGATGTGGTTATGGCTACTGTCTTAGAAGGCTTCCTGAAGGATATGTATAAGTGGAGAATACTAGTATGATGCCTATTTTGAACCTCAATGTTTCAGATGAATATTCAATGCCACAGGTACTAGATGAATTAAATGCCACGGAATGCAAGCCTGCAGTTAATTGACCTTGGGTTTCATCTAGCAGGGCTTTTCTTAGATTTTTATGTCCTATTGCTTCTGTGGTGAAATGGTATATAAATTTAGATGACGATGATGATTTCAACAGCAACCATTTAAAAAAAACAAACCTCCACATCTAAACATGTATCTCAGCTTGCTAGAGTAGCCATCCTCAACAGTTGCAGTCAAAGGCACACCACGTTCTTGCCACTATGGTTGGACAATAGAAAAAGTAGTGAAAGCTGTTAGCAACTCCTATTACATCACCTTGCTAAAGATAATTATTTCCATGCTTACCAATTCCTCATGTGTTAAAATGATCACATCAGAGAGAGAGAGAGAGAGAGAGAGAGAGAGAGAGACTCTGCGAGTGATGCCAGCTCTTTGGGGGGCACCTCAGAGGGACTTTCTAGCCTAACTCAGATATTATTTACTGGGCAAAAAGAGGAAAGGCACCACTTTTGTCCGGAAGAACTGCTTCCCATCAAATGTTGACACCAGAACTGTCACTCCTGACCGGAAATTTGAGTAGAGCCCATTTTTTCCTCTGGGCAATTTAAGTCCCATGTTTTTTCTTGTGGCGTAAATGTGTCTGGGGTCTGGATGAGTCAGAAAGCAATGCCAAGTCCACCCAAGCATCAAACAGTCAGTAAAGATGAACACAACTAGCTTGTTGGGAATGAAGATGTTCCCAAAGGGCACAGAAGGATCCAGAGATCAGGAGGATCCACTCTGCCTCTCTCTCCTCACACCGGGGCATCGACGGGCTCTAAGGTCTGCTGACAGCAGGGGTCTTCATGCTGCACAAAGACAAAGACAAACAGGGGGAGAGTCCATCTGGGGTGAAATCTACACAAGGAAACCTCAGGAGTCAAACTCTGGTTCTGGACAGTCCTCTGTGTATCAGAGGGGTTTCCTACAAATCTGATGGCTGGAGCTGGGCTCTCCCTCTGGAGATTTGGGTCATTTCCTGACCTTCCAGATCATTCCTCACCCACCCATCTCTCCCTCTAGTTTTAGATCTGCTACCTGGGCAGGCTACTCTGTGCTTCAAAGGGACCTCTGGGGCTTTGCATGGCCCTCGATCCTCCTGCAAGGGATCCTGAGATGAGCCCATCCACCACCACATGGAACACCTCCAACTGTGGGCTCAACAGCTTCTCTAAGAGCAGCTCTACACCAGCCTAAAATCCCGCATTTAAAATGGGGCTTTCTGCTTCCATTTTAAATGCAGCATCATGATGGACTCCCTTTATACACGCTTCCTCTGCCCGCCCTTTCCCCCCCTCATCTGAGTCTTCCATATGTTTCATTATACAAGCACTGTGGTCCAGTTGTTCTTATAGCGGGTTTTCCTTTTGCATGAAGGAACTCAAGAGGAACTCAAGCATGGTTTGGGGGTTGGACTCGATGGCCTTGTAGGCCCCTTCCAACCCTACTATTCTATGATGGTAATTTGACAGCTCATTATCTCCAGTCTTTTAGAACACGGAATAAAGGGCATTTAGCACAGGAGATGCCCTGGAGGTTGACAACATCATGTAAAGGACCCTCAAATTTCCGTGAGTGAGCTATCTCAACAGCAAGATAAAAGCTCCGTGCGAAGAAGCCCTAACTTTTCTGGGCACACAAATTCTGGATGTGCTTCAGCCCAAACATGGCTGAGAAGGACCAGAGGGTACTTCCAGGACTGCCTTCTCCTGGCAATAAATGATCCAATATGGGAGAAGAAGGTTCCAGCCATCTCCACACCAACAGAGGAAGAGATGTGCTGTCTGGGCATGTTTGATTTGTGAGTTTTTATATGTGTGAATTAAATCCTCAAAGGGCTTGAGGAGGCATTTAACTTGAGGAGGTGGTCTCTCTCATCACCCACAGTCTCCACCAGATGCAGAAATCCTCTAGCGGTCTGGGACAGGATTCTCTCGCACTTACCCCTGCCATAGCTGTCTGACCATGATGTTGTTGGTCACGTCCTGGAAGGAGAGAAATGAGATGAAGTCAGTTGCTTTGGCATGGGGAGGATTCAGCAGTGTGTGTGGGGGGGTGATTCTCTCCCTCTCCCTCTCCCCCCCTCTCTCTCTCTCTCACACACACACATAGAGTTGTTATATGCCCCAAAGGCATGGCAAGAGCTGGAGTATATCAAAGAGAAATGCGGGAGGTCACTCACTTGACACTGCTTTGCAGCCATCCTGCCGTTTCTCTGCAGAGACAGAACCAGAGAGGCCACATTACATGTTGTTGGCATATATTGTCTGTGTGTTTTTATGTAAATTGATTTTCAAACTGATGAACGTTAACACCTGATGAGCAGATTTTCCTGGCGACATTTTGGAGCCTTGCTGTAAATTGAAAATACGATCAAAGGAGGGTAAGAGGTCAAGGGATCAAGTCTGAAGAATCATGGTCATGCCAGGGGGGAGCGATGGCTTTGTACTCCATTCTGCCCTGAGGCCTGGGTTTTGGAATGGCAGACTTCTCCAATGCTTTCCTCTTCTCGATCATCCCAGAGTGCGGGACACAGAATAATGGGCTGAAGTTACAGGACACGGAATAATGGGCTCAAGTGACAGGAAGCCAGATTCCGACTGAACATCAGGAAACACTTCCTAACTGTTAGAGCAATATTGCAATAGAACCAATGACCTAGGGAGGCGGTGGGCTCTCCCACACTGGAGGCATTCAAGACAAGGCTGGACAGCCATCTGTCAGGGATGCTCTGACTTGGATTCCTGCATTGAGCAGGGGGTTGGACTCGATGGCCTTGTAGGCCCCTTCCAACCCTACTATTCTATGATTCTATGAAGATGGAAAGGAACCTTCCTTTCTATGTCAATATCAGCAGGATATTGAGGTGTCTGGCAACACCGCTTCAGATCCACCCACTTACAGGTGAGTAGAGACAGCTTCCTATGTGACCCACTCCCAGATATAATATGACTACACCCTACCAATACAGCTGGTCCATATGTGCTTGCAAAATCAGAGCCTTGCTCTACAACAGACTAAGGATGTGTCCCCACTCCACCTGGCGAGATGCTGATGTCACACTCCCCAAGGAGAGTCCAAAATTGCTGCACTACATCCCTACGATCCCTGAGACCACTACGCCACTGTCCTTTCCCTCTGGCGTGACACTGGTGGAAAGTCAGGGCAGCATGAGAAGATGCAATTTGGGTGGGGTAGGAAAGGTTCTGAAAGGCATGGAAAGAAGTGAAAAACCCACTTCTCAAGCAGTGAGAAAGGCAGGAAAGAAGTGGAAAACCTGCTTCTCAAGCAGAAGTGTGGGGTAGGAAAGGTTCTCAAAGGCATGGAAAGAAGTGGAAAACCCACTTCTCAAGCAGTGACTTGAGACATGACTGAGCAGTGACTTGAGACATGACATCTTGGCAAGAGATCAATATATTTGGGGCTTCAGGTATGCATGCTACGGGCTGCCAGGAGAAAGGGATGCATGTTCCATGCCATGGAGGTCACTTGGGCCTCTCAAGAGAAAATGAGATTAAGGAGCACAACTAGGCTGTGGACCTGATCCCTGCAAGGGAGTGGAAGGCCCCTTTAAATCTGGAATATAAGTAGGGGGTCTTCTTCAATATTGGTCTGGGATCTTTTAGGGGGTTTTCTTGTAGGTCTCCCCAAAACCCTGATTCGGACCATTCCAGATCAAATTAGCCATCTGCAGCTTGAGGTAGCCTCTTAAGTCTTTTGTTAGCAAAATCATTTAGCAGATCAACACAGATCAGGATGAACATCATCTCCCCAAACTCAGAAACCAAACATCTTATGGATCTCACCCCACATGAGGAGAAACCGGTTCCCCATGACACTTTGCAACAACTTACTTACTGATGTAGAATATGATGCCAGCCACCATTAGCACGGCAGCCACAATCCCGAAGGTGACTCCCACAAGGCGACCCACTGAGGCTGAAATGAAAAAAGAACAAAATAGTTGAAGGAAACCCAAGACTTTTTCCTCCTCAGTCCCATTGCAAGCCCATCCTATGCAGGGGCAGCAGAGAAGGAGCAAGCAGGAAGTCCCTGCAGTAGCCCAACAGAAATGCTTGTTTTTTCTTCAAATACAAGAGCGGTCTCGTCCAATACGGTTCATGCCCTAGACAGGTCTAAATCATAGAGAACACGTTGGGACCTTTGCGTAGAACTGTAGAAGTAAGATGTAGAGCTGTGCACAAATGGCCCCTCAAAATTCCCCAGCCTATTTGTGGGCAGAGAAATTGGGGGAACAATTTCACCGAATTTCTCCTAGGGGAGGAGAATTCTCCAGCAGTTTCTCACAGATAGGGTTCACTATTGGCTAGGGATGTATGAAAGTCACTTACCTTTTCAAAGGGTGACATTCGTGGGGGGGGCGCTCCGTCCCTCCCCCCTGAAATTCTGGCTGGGGGGGAGGCGCTCCATCCCTCCCCCCCAAAATTCTGGCCGGCCGGCTCCACTCTGCAGGGATTCTGCGGAGCCGCTGGCTGGCACAGCCAGCAGCCGGACATCCAGCTGCTGGCTAGCAGGGACGCAAACGGCGGCGGCCGTAGCCGCCGCTGTTTGCGTCCCTGCAGTCAGCCGTGATAGGCTACGTAAATGTTTATGTAGCCTTTCACGGCTGATTTAAAAGAAGAAAAAAAAATTCCCGTACGCAAATGGCAGCGCCCATGGGCACCGCCATTTGCGTTCCTTATTTTGGCACGTCTTAGTCTATGTAAACATTTACGTAGACTAAGACGGCATAAATAAGGGGAACGCAAATAGCGTAGACGCGTGTACGTAGCCTATCAAGGTGTTTTTTAAAAATCTAGCCGTGATAGGCTACGTAAATCTTTACGTAGCCTATCACTTTTTTTGTTTTTGTTTTTTTTAACTGGAAATGGCGGTGGTGGCAGCCGGTCGGAAGACTGGTTGCCGCAGCCGCCGCCGAACCGTCGCCGAACCGCTACCGGAGCCGCCGCTGCCAGGAAGATCCGTCCAAGGTAAGTCCCGTCCTGGGGGGGGCGGGGGGGCAGACCATTCTGCCACCGATTTCGGGGGGCCGAATGCGCTGGCATTCAGCCTCCCCGAGATTCGTGGCGAAATTCTCTGATATCCCTACTGAGGGGTTGAAGCACAGCGTCTTTCTTTTTTCCTCAGGGTTTTTGGCTCATTGCACTGCTTCTGTAGGCGGCAAAACCCTCAACTATGGTCAGGCTCCCACTTTTCTGAGGCAGAATTTTGAATTTCGTTTGGGTTTTGAGCTTACCTAATCACTGTGAGGTGGCCGAGGGGGCTGTGTGTGTTTTCTCTCTCTGTTACACATCTTTCCACTGCTCTGCAGCCTCCCAGGTGACCTGCACTTCCTGACCTGAAAAAGCCCCGTGGGAGGAATTACCTCTTGATAATCTTCCTCATGAGAGCTTAAATTGAAGTGTGGGAAGCTGAGGAGGCTACAGACTGCCACAAATATTTGAATCTGTTGCCACCTCATAAGTAAATTAAGCCCCATGGCCACCTCTTAAGTAAAGTAAGCACAAGGACCCCAAACCCGACCCATGAGAATTCCTCCGAAATTCCTTCACCATTGAATTTCTTTTCGAAAGCAGTTTCTTTTCTATCAAATTGAATGAAAATGGTCGGGGAAAAATGTGGGAGAAATTGTCAGCCCAGCACTAGTCAAAAAGAAGAAGTGAGCAAATATGAGTAAGTATGAAAGGGTGGGAAATAAAAGAGTACAGTACCCACTCAAAGTACAGTAAACAATTACTTCACTATCATGTTGAAATGTAAAATTATAACAGCAAAGGGACAGATATTGTGCTGGGTCGTGCCCGGCAGAGAGTAACATCTGGGAGCAGAAAGATGGGCTGGTAAAGTCATGCACTCTTTTCGTAGTTGGCCCTCCTCAACTAACACCATGGTATTGAATTCTTTTTATACTTTCCTTAAATACATTTTCTTGTTGTTAATAAATGTTTTAAAATATAGTCTATGAGCATCTATTTATAAAGTATCGGTGTCATCTATAAATGACTCAGTCCTTCTCACCATCAGACAAACCATATATTTCTGAACTCAGGTATAGCCTGGAAGTAAAAGCCTGTTCCAACTAAACTAGAGGTCTGCTTAGCAAAATTTATTATCCTTAAATGTTTCCTCCTACACCAGGTCAGCTTAGCCACACACACCCCTCCCCAGCTTGTCTTCAGCACAAGGAGATATTACCTGCATGCATGAGCACCCATAGGTAAGTACTGAGAGAGTCTTGGCTATTGGGTGAAATGGAGATACAGCAAATATAAATGAATGCAAAATAAATACAAATATTGTGTTATGAGGCTTTTCTTTGTGTTCCTCTTCCCTCCATTTCTGAAAACTGCCAAATACACACACAGAGAAGCCAGCCTCCTCCACCACCACCCCTCTTCTCACCCGATTCCTCCCAGGCCAGGTCCAGAGGCTCCAGCAGGCCTGCATGTTCCACCTGGCACCGGTAGCGGTCCCTGTCCTTGGGGTCAACCTTGATGCTGATCCAAGTGTGGTAGGTCTGATCTGAGTTGGGGACGAGACCCCCAGAGAAGGTCTCCTGCTCCCAGAGCCTCCCATCTCTCATCCAGGTGGCGTTGATCTCCTTGGGATAGAAGCCGTGGGCACGGCAGGTGAGGGTCTCCAGGCTGTCAGAGCTCACCTTCCGTGACACCTTCACTGCTGGGGGCTCTGTGGAAAGGGCAGCAGTGGTCTTTACATGGACAAGTGAATACCTGACAGATAAGACTGGACAGGTGTTCAAGAGGAAGCAGATGTAAAGGAAAGCCGGTGATTTCATTACTTCTCTACTTTCCAAAAGAAAAGATGGTACCCACGGATGTCCTTTGGTTAAAGCTGTTTCCTATCATAAAGCAGAAGCATTGAGTGTACCGTCAGAGTTGCCTTGCATTCTTTGCCTCCAGTTTGCACAAGGTAAAGCAGTCTGCTTTACATGCTCAGATGCCCACAGCCTGCAAGAACTGGCAAGAGAAGATGGCAACCCCTCCCAACCTCCAGGGTAGAACATTTGCAGAAAATCCTCTATGCGAGAGAAGAGTGAAGACTCCTCAAAATATTAGAGACCCTTGCCTGGTGTGTGTGCGCTGGGCTGCACAAGGGAGTCCTTTGGAGGGCTGCAAGGGATCCTGCCCCCACCCCAAAGGGAGGAATTGCTGCTTATTATGGGGAGGTGGAAGGGGACAGAGGAAAGACCAGGGCAGGTTTTCATTTAGAGCAGAGATGGACGGCACAGAGTAGATGCCGCTTCCTATGGGGGAGCATTCACACAAGCAACCCACTCCCCAGCTGGAGTCTGAAATGATCCAGCCCAGCACAAACTTTGCCTGGTGTCAAAAAGATAGGTACCAGGTGAGCCTCCTCGGGGAAGCATTCCATCAATGAGGTGCCACAACTGAGAAGGCCCTCGCTCTTGTAGCCGCCCACATCACTTCCTACTCTGGGGTCACTCTGAGGAGATGTCCCTTGATATGCCCTGGCCCCAAGCCATTTAGGGCTTTGAGAGTTAGTACCAACACTTTGGACTGGAAGCCAGGATGAAGCACTGGTTACCCATGACTGGCCAGCCCCAGTTCCAACACGCCAAATATCTCAAAAAGGGCTGCATAGAAGAACCCAGGTGTGGGGAGCAGGGATGTTGGAGGAACCCGTCAGGGGGTGAAGTTCCTCAGTGTTTAGTCAGCTCGGCTTCCCCGACTTTGGCTCACTTTCCTGTGTGCTGGCCCGACTGAAAACCCATCATCCCCTCTGCACTTCAGCTGCCCCGCATTCATGTCTAGACAGACAATTTCAGCTGTCCAGCTGCAGAATGTCAGAGTGGGGGTGGGGGACACACCAGATGACACATAGGAAGTGTTGGAATGGCACTTCTGCCCTCCCCGCCCGGCCTGCCCCAGGAACGCCCTGTTTTCGCTAGGGATGGCAGAGAATTCCGCCACGGATTCCAGTGAATCTGCCATGGATTCCAGGCCCCCCAGAATCTGTGGCGGAACGGCCTCCTGCCCCCCTCCCCCCGTGGAATCCCCCCGGGATGGCACTTACCTGGCGCGGATGCGGCAGATTCGGCGGCGGCGGCTGGTCTCCTGGCCGGCCGTGGCTGGGCTGCTGCCGCCGCCATTGCCATCCTTGCAGCCGTGATAGGCTACGTAAGAATTTACGTAGCCTATCACAGCTAACCCCCCCCCCAAAAACGCAGAGTACACAAATGGCGGCAGCTACAGCGGCCGCCATTTGCATTCCCTATTTTTTCTCTGATTTATCTTACGTAAATATTTACCTAAGATAAAACGGCGAAAAAAAGGGGAACACAAATAGCGTGGCAGACGCTATTTGCGTTCCTTTATTTTTTGCCATTCTAGCCTACATAAATATTTACGTAGGCTAGAACAGCAAAAAATAAAGGAACGCAAATAGCGCCCACTATGCTATTTGCATTCCCCTTTTTTTGCCGTTTTATCTTACGTAAATATTTACGTAAGATAAATCGGCGAAAAATAGGGAACGCAAATGGCGGCCGCCGTAGCCGCAGCCATTTGTGTATGCTGCGTGGGGGGGGTTGTAGTTAGCCATGATAGGCTACGTAAATTCTTACATAGCCTATTACGGCTGCAAGGATGGCAATGGTGGTGGCAGCAGCCCGGCCATGGCCGGACAGGAGACCAGCCGCCGCTGCCGGAGCAGCCGCTGGCGGAACCGCCGGCGGAACCGCCACCCACCGAATCTGCCAGCCGTCGAGGATTCCGGGGGGAGGGATGGAGTGCCTCCCCCCCACCGCGAAAGATTCCACGAAAAGGTGGGTTTCATACATCCCTAGTTTTCGCTGCTCCGTGCCCCTCTTACCACAGCAGAGCACAGGGCCAATCCATGCTGCCTGCAAGGCAGTACGGGAGGGGGTGGAGGTCAGTTCTCAGGGAACCGACCTATCCTATGGCTGTCTAGCCGCTGACTAGCGGCCATAGGATTGTGTCCTAAAGGACTGGCTTTAAAAGAAGAGGGGGGAAATGCAGCTGCCTTTTGAAAATGGCTTCTCTAGAGCAAGAGCGAAGTCAGGGGTGAACTGTGCTGGCAGAGGTACTCATATGAGTGTTGGAACCGGAGAACTGATGCCTGCTAAAGCAGACGGTGTGGTGCGCCTGCATGATGAGAGATGTTGAAGGGTGTCCTTACTCAGTGCCTATTGTTAAAGACAGCATAACAATAAGTAGGAATGGGAGTGTGAATGCAGATGTGACGAAATATGACCAAGAATGACCTTAAGTTGAAACACGTCAACTGAGACAACAGTCAAGGCAGGTGGTAGACCCTTAGTAACATTTCAAGAAGTTTGAGATTCACCAATTAGTGCTAAAGCCAAAGATGTTCCCCAAACACATGGGCATAAAACCTTAGATTGTCTGGAGACAGATAGACACCTCACTATTAACTGGTGAGCAGGGGGTGAGCACTAACTACCCATGCACCCCATTTCTGATTGGAAGGTGGTTGTCTAATCACTCATTGAGGAGCCACACGTAATGAGAGCTGTTTCCATGGAGGAGAAGGCTATCAATAGCTACCAGTCCTAATGCCCATATGCTCCAATATTAGAGGCAGTATGCCCATGTACACCAGTTACTGGGGAACATGGGCAGGAGGATGCCATTGCAATCATATACTGCATATGGGTTTCCCGTGGCAACTTGTGGCCACTGCGTGAACCAAATCCTGGACTAGATGGATGCTTGGTCTGATCCAGCAGGGCTCTTCTCATGTTCTTATGTTCTTCTACTGTTTTACTTTGCTTTCATGCTGCTTCACCTCTGATCTTCTCTGGACCTCTTTAGACTCTTAGCCTTTAGAACTTGCAAATAGTTTTAACACTTTACCTTCTGAAGTTAGAACTGAAGAATCAGAGAATCAGAGAATAGTAGGGTTGGAAGGGTCCTATAAGACCATTGAGTCCAACCCCCTGCTCAATGCAGGAATCTAAGTCAAAGCTCCCTGACAGACAGATGTCCAGCTTCATCTTGAGTTTTTTTAAATTATTAGTCATTGTTTTATACTGTTTAAAATGATTTTATCTGTACACCGCCCTGAGATCTTAATGATATAGGGTGGGATACAAATGTTTTAAATACATAAAACATAACACTTTTTATGTGCTTTCCTGAAAATGGGATCTGGAATCATTTCCAAAGCTGAAGCTTTTCACCAAACCCAACATGATCTAACCTTTTAATCCAGATTTGGTTAACTCCTTAAATCCCAGAAACAATTTTATTTAGACGACTTAATTTCATCATTTGAACGTTGGTTTTCCCACTCTTGCTTCTCCTTTTACTACATAATCATATTAAGTTTCATTCTTCATGTGCCTAGAGAAACATAGCTTAGCTTAGATTTAGATTTAGCTTAGATTTAGCTTAGCTTTTTGGATTCAAGTAATGTGCCGGAGGAAGTAACAGGGAGAGTTGGCCATTTTAGCATGTTTTAATTTAGCTTTAAACTGCAAGGAAAGTGCAGGAGGGTTCTCATGTTAGAACAATAATGTTAGAAGCTCAGTTTGTTATCTTGCTTCCTACATTTGTGGTGCCAGGTTTGTCGACTGTAATTCTTTTAGTTAATCTTATATTTATGTTACATTCTCCTTCACTGCCGCTAACATAACCACCAGGCTACCTTGCCTTATTTATATCTTCTTTTTTTCAAATAAAGCATTTAATGGCTTTCAAGATATTCTTTAGCTGTGGTGAAGCTGCCTGTTTGGAATTAGCAAAGTTACCCACCAGGGTGTCTAGAACATGAGTAGTTTAACTTCTGAAGCTAAACTGGACCAAATTAACATGACACACACACACATCCCACAATCATGAGAAGATCACATCCTCGGTCTAGGCTTTGTGCAGGAATGGGAGATGAAGAGAATGCTACCCTTCCCGTGAATAAATATGACCCCCCTGAACATTTCGCATCCTCACCTTTCCTCAGCAGAGCTTCCTTCGCATATTCCAAGAACTTTGGCAGCCCTGATTACAGGACTCTTGGAATGATATACTGTCGTCGGCAAAGGATGGGTTAGCTTCCCACTCCCTCTTGATCACTTCTGCATCCACATCAGCTGCAGTCCAGGTGAGGGTCTCAAAGTCAAAGGTGAGGAAATCCCTCCCGTTGTAGCCATACCGGTCAATCCCTCTTTTGCTCCCGTCCTCGTGCAGCTCACACACATACCTCTCCTGCCAGATGAAAACCCCTAAAAGAAAGACAGATGGCAGGAGCTCAGAGCAGTCTCACCCTACACCCCACCCAACACTGTTCAGTTTTTGTGTTTTTTTACAGGGTGGGCTTCTTTTCCCCAATCACCCACCTCTGATGTTAGGCATAATTAGAAAAGGAATTGGGAATAAAACTGCCAAGATCACACTGCCCCTATGCAAATGTATGGTGTGACCACACTTGGGATAGTGTGTCCAGTTGTGGTCACCACACCGAAAAAAAGATATTGTAGAGCTGGAAAAGGTGCAGAAAAGGGCAACAAAAATGATCAAGGGGCTGGAGCATCTCCCCTACGAGAGAAGGTTGCAACAGCTGGGATTGCTGAGCTTGGAAAAAAAAAGGGGAAGGGGAGATATGATAGAGGTCTACAAAATTATGCATGGTGTGGAGAATGTGGAGGGGGAGATAGAAAAGTCACTGGAAAAGACCCTGATGCTGGGAAAGATTGAAGGCAAAAGGAGAAGGGGACGGCAGAGGATGAGATGGCTAGATAGCATCACCGATGCAATGAATATGGACTTGAGCACACTCCGGGAAAGAGCGCAGGACAGGAAGGCCTGGTGTGCTATGGTCCACGGGATCACGAAGAGTCAGACATGACTGAACGATGAACAACAACAACAACAACTCAAAAGAACCCAGGGTCATCCTCTGAAGCTGGTTGGTGGGTGAACTTGCAGAGGCTTCAGCACTTACTCAGACTTCAGTTTCCTGGAAGGAGGGCACTGGAGACTGGTGCTGTTTCTTTTCTAAAGGTTTATTTACACTGTGCTCAGGATGAAGGCCGACAACATCACAACCCCAAGCAATCCTTGCTTGCTCTCTGCTGCCCAGAGATCTTCTGCAAGACAAAAGCCACTCTCCACCTTTGCCTGAGATTCACCCTTCCCCCAGATTCATTTCCTCTTATCCCCGGCCCCAGGACCCGTAGAACAAAGGTTACCAATTCAAGATAACCTTTCGGTAACTTGCCCAAAAGACTGCATTGGGGGAAATCCTCACTCTCCTTGTACTCAGCACCACTGAATTGTAAGGGACACCTGGAAGTAATATAGACTGACTACAAACATATAACAACACACTGTGGCTGCCTGAACACATCTCCTGGAAGGAACCTAGAAGGATCCTTGCATCTTCTGCTCTCTACTCACCTTCACTTTGGTTGAAGAAATGCTTCTTCAGCAACATCACATCATCTTGGAACTTCTGCTGTGTGAGTGATACAACCTCACTAGTCCGATCCCAAAAGAAGGGCAAGTCCTCATCAACTTTCTTCACCCAGGAGACCCGAGGCAGGAGCCTCCTCATGCTGCTGTCATAATGACCCCAGAGCAGGTCATCCATGTATGCCAAAAACAGGAATGGTTGCAAGCCTTGGCCAGAGTCCCACATTAAATGGGAAAAATGCAAGGAATGTAAAGAGACACCTGCAAGGGACGAGAGGAGGACAGAGATAAGGAGCTCCAGTCAAGAGCACCGCAAACCACCTCTGAAAACCATCTCCACTTACTGTGATCCTTCCCCCTCCATGAAGGCAGGAAGAGACTCCTTTGACCCACCAGTTGATGGAAATACACCTAGAAGATCCCATTAATCTCTGGAAATATAACATGTGTAAACCAGTCCCCCACCCACCCACCCCAAAAAACCACCTAGCAGCCTTATCCGCTTGTGAACTATGCAGAAAAATAGCACTAATATGGCAACCTTCTGCCAGTTACTCTGTGTTTGCTGTGCTCCTGCCAAGAAGGAGGTGTATCTTCCAACAACAAGGCTTGAAGGTCTGTCCTGGTTGCCACCAGTTCCGAACTGAAAACAGAGCTGCAGGGGCAGTTGGAAGAAGGAACGGGAGATTCTAGACCCCCACCTCTCTCCTCTCTCCTGCCTGCATTGCTGTCTCTGTGTGTCTGAGCATGCTGGGGACCCCTGGGGCAGGATGCTGTGGTTTCATCTCCCTGCTTTTGCTGTTCTTCAGTTACATGAACGTAGAATGAATGCAAAGTGTGAGAAGGAGCACCTGCAGGAGAAAAATAACGGTCCCCAACGAACTGGGTGAGTTCATCATGTTTGCTGAAATGCCTCCTTCTTTCTTCGGCTAGGCCCCATGGGCTTTGGCCATGGCCCTTTGCCAGCAATGCCTCGGCTGAACGTACTCTGACTCTATGCAATGCTAGCACCAAAGTGATGCACTTTGCACACACTCAGCAGCACTCCCCACAGGGTGATTTTGTGAATCGCCTGGATCACAAGCCTGCCTTCGTTCCAGCATAGCCTCCCCCAATGCATATCCATAACACATATAATGCAAGCTAATTTACTAAACTACCTGAACAACTAAAACACTTTGAGTGTGATCCTGTGGCCCCAGAAGGCATCCGAGGGGTCATAGGATAGTCCAGATTCCCAGCTCCGAGGTTAGAGACAGCAATCCAAAGTTGGAGACAGCGCTCCGACCTCAGAGGGAGGAACCAGAGATCTCCCCCCCACCCTTCGCAACTGTCAGGAGTGCCCTTGCTGCCTTCTGAAATCCTCAAGCAGCCAGAATCAACACGCAGATGATAGGGCTCTTTTCCAAGGCTTTATTTCCATTCAACCAAATGGCGCTTACAGATGCTAATTGCCTGAGCCTAATGAGGGAAACTTTAGAGAGCTGCCTACCAGGGGTTTCTAGCCATAGTGAATCAGTTGGTCTCCGTTTGGAGGGGAAAGGTGGGAAACCTCTGAACTTAAGGGCTAGGAGGGGAAAGTCCACCCCTTTCCCATGGGGCATCGGGGTGCAGCTGTTGACATTGCGCCAAGCAGGCTGAGCACCTCCTGTCGGAGCCCTCCATCTCCTGCTTGTCCCTGCACCAGCGCCTAGTGTCCCAAAGCTCAAGTTGTCCCTCCTCCTGCCTGCCAGGGTCACTGCCACTCTCAGGAATGTGAGCAGGGAGGGGCTTTCCCTCTGGCGGCACCTCTGAAGAGCACGCGGGTTCCTCTCCCACAGTTTCTATCTCTTCCTTGGAATCAGAACTGCTTTGGGGCTGTATGGGCTCCGATCCAACCCTGACATCAACTAGCAAGGAAACACCACACCAGCTGGCATCTGAGGTCTGGAGCTCAACCTCCAAGTGCAAGGAAAGGGGACAAGTTCCAGTTGGGTGGGAAGGGAGGCAACTGGAGAGGCAGGATACAAGCGAACCTTAGCCTCCCCCAGCCTCCTCCCCTCCCCCTCAGAAACACCTTTGCTAGATGGGCAAAAAAGCCTGTCTAGCAAAAAAAGAAGAGATTGCTTCCAGAGTCCAATGTGTAGGACTCCACAAAGTCCAGATAGGAAAAATAACCCACCTGGAAAGAAGGGAAGATGTTCTCGCCACTACATGTGGTATAGGGGCTAGAGTGTCAGGCTGGGAGACCGGAGATCTGGGTTCCAGTCCCCACTCGGCCACAGAAACTCACTGGGTGACTTTGGGCCAGTCACAGACTCTCAGTCCAAACTCCCTTGCAGGGTTGTTGTTGAGAGGATAAAATGGAGGAGAAAGAATTATGTACACCTCCTTGGGTTCCTTGAGGAGGAAAAAAGGGCAGGATAGGAATGTAAGAATTAAATGAATGAATGAATGAATGAATGAATGAATGAATGAATGAATAGGAGTAGTGAAGTCTGAGCCTCACTAGTGAGTAAAATAGAATAGTAGGGGAAAACTGACTCAAGCTGCACAGGAGCTAGGCATCTAGCCCCAAAAGGCTAGTTCAGAAACGATGGCCAGCTGCAGCCTTAAAACCTGAAGAAGAGACACGGTCAAAGTAAAGAAACCTTTGTTCTCTCAAAAAGAAGATATGCCTGCAAATTATGGTCCAACAGGCTCCAAATTAGCAAAAATCCGTTAGCAATCTCAGAGCAATACAAAACTGGGGGGGGGGGAGAGAGAAAGAAAGAACTGAGCAAAATCCTTCTCCTAGGGTTCAGTCATTTTTTGATTCACTGACTCCTCTAAACTTTGTCACCTTCTGATTCGCCTTTGTCCTTCTTTTCATTTGCCAGCTAGAAATCTGGTCCTTGATAGGGATGTCAGAGAATTTCTCCACAAATCTCCAGGAGGCTGAATGCCAACGCATTCGCCCCCCCCGAAATTGGTGGAGAAACAGTCCGCCCCCCCCTGGGATGGGACTTACCTTGCATGAATGTCCCTGGCGGTGGTGGCTCCCGGCGGTGGTGTGGCGGTGGTGCAGCGGCGGCAGCACAGCGGCGGCGGCGGCCGGTCTTCCAACCGGCTGCCGCCACCGCCATTCCCAAGTAAAAACAACAACAACAACAACAAACGTGATAGGCTACGTAAAGATTTACGTAGCCTATCACGGCTAGATTTTCAAAAAACACCGTGATAGGCTATGTAAATGTTTACGTAGCCTATCACGGCTGACTTTGGGGGGGAAAAAAAGCGCGTACTCAAATGGTGGCGCCCATGGGCGCCGCCATTTGAGTTCCTTATTTGGGCACGTGTAGTCTATGTAAACATTTACGTAGACTACGGCGAAAATAAGGGCAACGCTATTTTTTCCCCCCAAAGTCAGCCGTGATAGGCTATGTAAACATTTACATAGCCTATCACGGCTGACTGCAGGGACGCAAACGGCGGCGGCTACAGCCGCCGCCATTTGCGTCCCAGCAGAAGACGAGGTTTCACGGCCGGAGGGACGGGGCGCCTCCCCACCAGCCAGAATTTTGGCCGGAGGGACGGGGCGCCTCCCCCCCGCCCAGAATTTCGGGGGAAGGGATGGAGCGCCTCCCCCCCACCGCGAAGCAAGCTGCGGGACCAGGTAAGGGACTTTCGTCCATCCCTAAAATTTGGGTGAAAGACATCTTGGGTGGGCAGAAACCTGCACAAACAGTCTTTTTTCCCGTAATTTTAGGCTGCTGATGTTATCTTAGGCCTTATCAGAGTAGACGGGGGCATTCCAGACTCAAGAAACTGCCATCTCTGAGGAGTAACAAACATTGTAACTTCTCATATGGTATTAGTGTTGTCAGATTCCCAAGATTTTTTCCACTCCATGTAGGTTTCCACATGTTATCAAACTGGATGACAGGAAAGAAAGCGCAAGAAAACATGGGCATACCACTTTGGAAAGTACCATGGATGATTTAGAAAGAAAGACAAAAATGTTCATAAGAAGATGAGCAGCGGACTTAACACACGGCTCACACCTTCCGGGGAAATGGAATGTGCACGGCGATGGAAGCAGTACTGCAGATTCTGTGAGATCTCTGCTCAGACCTCCTGAAATGAAGTCTTTTGCTGCATAATTGTTTTGCCAAATACAAAGGGTGAACATTTCCCCCTTGAAAGTCATTCCTCACTCAAATTACACAGAACAATAGATAGTCTGACAGTCAGAGCACATCCAACTGATTTCTAAGATCAGGCCGGTTTTCTTGGGGGCGGAGGGTCCGAAAGGCTCCTTCCCTCCAAGTCTAGCCTCATTTTTGCATGCATCTGCTGAAAGCACACTGCATGCACCAGACCATCATTAGGACGGGGGCACAAGATGTCTTCTCTGGAAATAGGGGTGCTTAGCTTTCCCCACCAGAGCATCTCCGCAGCACCAGCAGAGCAGGCGTCCACAGAGTAGTACTCACCAGAGCATGTCCTCAGCACCAGGAGAGCAGGCGTCCACAGAGGCAAGAGGAGCCCCCAGAGCATACAACCAGTTTGCATGGCTTTCTGCGTGGAGTCTGTTCCTGTAGCTGAGCTCTCGCCGTGATCCTCCGGCAGCTGCTGAGCAGTGCTGGGACCCAGGCAAGGAGAACTTGAGAGCAGGAAACCCCTGAGGGCTGGCATTGGCTTAAAAGGGGACTAGTCTACCAGTAGGAAAATGCATTCTTGCAGTTGCTGGGTAGATCTTGCCTGAGTAGGGTGAGACTCTGTGAAACATAACCAGCTGGCCACATGCAACCACCGTTCATGGAGGAAAAGCAAATCTAAGAAAAGGTTTAACTTAACTAACTGCGGTTATCGAAACAGTCAAAGCCTTACATATGTTCTCTTGACAAAACTTCATCAAGTGCAATGTTCTTGGTGTCAACTCCAGGGCAGCCCCTGAAACATCCTTGCTCTGGTCCATCGAGGACTTGAATCTTGAGGTTTGCCAGTGAGCGCACATGACTCCTGGCACTGTAGAGTCGCCCATGGCAGAAGGCAGGTGTAGGCAGAGAGATGCCAGCTGTCCCTGGCTCTTGTTGATGCTAATGGCAAAGGCCAGATGAATGAGGAACTGGTGAGCCTTGAACTGGAAGGGGAGAGATGAGTTGGAAGGTGTGAGGCTGATCCTTGGCAGGAAGGTCTGCTTGCCCTGAGCCTTTCCAGCCAGGGCTTCCTGATGCAGCCAGTTGTTGTGCATGGCGAGCGCGATGAACCTTGTGCCATTGATAAGACCCTGAGTCACGTCCAGGTTCCTTAGCAGGATGACCACAGTGGTGGCCATTGGGGTCTTGAACACAGATGGCAGCCCTGGGTGTTATTCTATGATGAAAAACCATTTTTGTTTGTGTGGCAAGTGAAAGCCACACTGTTATGGGATGATAATTTGAAACACAATTGCTGGTGTAGCAGGTTACCTAATGACTTTATATAGAGGTCAGTAATTTCTCTTCAATAATTTTGTAAGAAGGAGACCAGACTGGCAAATGCTTGCCCTTGTTCCACCATTCAGCAGCATTTCTCACAGCGTATAGGCAAGGCCAGCCCAAAACATTTGGCTGCCTAAGGGAAAGCAGTGAATTCCCCACTCCCACAAACAAAAAACATTAGTGAGTCAGGACTTACTTTTTGCAGAAGCCATGCTGATTTTTCTTCAGAAAGACTTGTTCTTCTAATGTTATATCTAGGGATGTCAGAGAATTCCGCCACGGATCTCAGGGAGGCCGAATGCCAGCGCATTCAGCCCCCCAAAATCGGTGGCGGAACGGTCTGCTACTCCCCCCCGCCACCCTGCGGGATGGGACTTACCTTGGGCGGATCTTCCTGGCAGCGGCGGCTCCGGGGGCGGCGGTTCGGCGGCGGCGGCGGCCGGTCTTCTATTTTCGCCGTAGTCTACGTAAACATTTACGTAGACTACAGCGACTAAATAAGGAACGCGAATGGCGGCTCCCTATGGGGGCCGCCATTATCCATACGCGCTTTTTTTTTTTTTTTTCACCTCATACAAACCATATCACCAGTTTTAAAGGAATTGCACTGGCTGCCAATACTCTTCCGGTTGGAATTCAAGATGTTGATGATGACATTTGAAGCCCTAAGCAGCTTGGGACCTTGATATTTGAGGGAGCAGCACTCATATGCCTGCCCAAGAACTGAGATCTGTTGCAGGGCCCCTCCTCGGTGTCCCACCAGTATGAGAATGACACTATGGTGTGACGTGGGAGAGGGCCTTCTCTGCTGTGTCACCCCAGTTGTGGAAATCCCTCCCCTTTGAGGCCTGATAGACACAGAAAACATTGTTCTCATTTTGGCACCAAGTAAAAATGTGGCTTTTGATCAAAGCCTTTGAGGGCTAAACGTATTTTCTAGCACATTGTTTTACCAGTTTTATTGTTTTAGATTTTAACTGGTTATAGCTTGTTTAATAGTTTAATATGTTTTAGGTGTTTAAATTATTGTTTTATACTGTTTACATTGATATTACCTGTATCCTGCCCTGAGATCATAATGATATAGGACAGGACAGAAATGTTATAAATAAATAAATAAATAGCCCCCATAGGCCCTCATCCTGGGCAGAGGAAGCCCCTTGTGGGGATGGAACCACAGCAATTGCCTTCAAGGGTCAAGGGTCTCCCCAGTCTTCTGATATGGCCTTTCGGTACTGTTCTTCCTCACTGGGAGCTCTAACTCCTTTGAGGAAGACTCCTCCAGTGGGGCATGACATTTCCCTCTCCTGTATGGAAGTGGTTGCCCAAACCTTTCCAAGCACCATCCAAAAGCTGTACTAACAGGCATTGTTTCTAAAATTTAGGCATTTGTTCTTGTTGTTTATTTATAGAAACAAAAGTGTGCCACATTTCAGGCCTGAGAAGTCCCTCCCCCCACCCTTGCATTTCACATTGCTAGAATTTCAATAGAAGTTAAAAGCAGGAAGCAATAAAAACGAGAGTACTAAAGTAAACATAAAATCCATTCCTAGCAAGATAAAAATGGCAACAATGTCTCCTTGTTTGCTTTTCTGGAAAGTTGGAAAGAAGCTGGTTTTTCCAAATACACACTATTGCATAAAAGTAGAATATCCAGGTGTTTGGTAAAAAGATGAATCGGATTTATTCTTTGCTTTTCATCATGAGATGCAATTTTGTATTCAGATGAGGCCTCAGAATAATAATGTAACACTTGGGAAGAAAAATGCAGCCCAGTAAGCCAGCACTGGAGACCAAGATAGAGAAGACCTGCACGGCTACCATGTATTTCCCCTTGGTGCTCAGGTAGGTGGGCACAAAGGACACCCAGACGCTGCAGAAGACCAGCATGCTGAAGGTGATCAGCTTGGCTTCATTGAAGGCCCCAGGCAGCTTCCTGGCTAGGAAAGCCACCGTGAAGCAGATGGCAGCCAGGAAGCCCATGTAGCCAAGGGCAGCGTAAAAGAAGGCGACAGACCCTTCATTGCATTGCAGGATGATCTGTCCTGCCTGTGAACCCATGTCAGACTCTGGGAAGGGTGGAGAGGTGCCCAGCCAGATGGTGGAAATGACAACTTGGACACTGGAACAGGAAATGACAACACAGCTGGCCAAACTCTTTCCCAGCAAATTCTGCCCCCTGTTCCCTGGCTTTGTGGCCAAGAAGGCCAGCACCACAGTGATTGTTTTGGCCAAGAGAGAAGAGATGGCAACTGAGAAGATGATGCTGAAGGCCGTTTGTCGGAGGAGGCAGGTCACTATCCTTTGCCGGCCAATGAATAATAAGGAGGAAAAGAAGGAAAGCAGGAGGGCGACGAGGAGAATGTAGGAAAGGTCCCGGTTGTTGGCTTTGACTATTGGGGTTTCCAGGTATTTAATGAAGATTCCTAACACAAAGCCTGTGATTAAGGACAGGACCAAGGCAAAGGAAGCCAGGATGATCCCCAACATTTCACTGTAGGACAGGAAGGTTAATGTCTTTGGGATGCATTGGTCTCGGTCTTTGTTTGGATGCTGATCGTCTGGACACTTGGTGCAATGCTCTGCATCTGGAGAGAACAAGAGGAGCATTTCCCTTACATCCTTAGCAATCTCTGTTCCTTTATATTCCATCAAAGTTTTTTTTTCAGTGCAATAGGCAGCACACATTAATTTCATGCAGGGCACAGTCAGACCTGCTGGGATTCATAATTCTCCCATGTCTGCATGTGGTGATTCCTGTGTTTAGAATCCATCTTTACATATGACTTTAATCTAGAAATGTGGAATATCTGGCCTGCAAGCCTAATATGGCCTGTGAAGTTTTCCCACTTCATCCACAAGACCTTCATGGATTATTTTAGTATGGGGCTTATCCTTCTCTCTTGGAAGAGTCCCTGTTGGTATCTATGATCTGTGATAGGAGATTACAGCAGGGGATGTGGGCAGCAGGGGACTTGCCCAGCACCTGGCAGCATTGGCTGTGTTGCAAGACATGCACCTTCTCTATGGGGTGATTTGTAGTGCATGAAGTCCCAGGGACTTGCATCTGTGGTGCCTCCCAATTTAGGATTAGCGAGATGGATGAAGTTGCGAAGAATCCCTGGCTGAATTGGGGCCTGGAGTGCTTGAATGGAAATGGCCATCAAGAGTTGCAGAATATCGCCAAAAGAATACTAACACCCAACTGTGGTAATAAACAATATTCTCTGTGCAATTTATTGTACAAAAGGTGACATGAATTGTGTGAAACTACAAAGCCCATGAAGAAGAGAAGAGGGAAAAACAAAGAAACCGGAGGAAAATTTCCAAATGGATGCACAGGTGTGAGAATGAAGAGACAGAGATCTGGTAAAGTGCCCATTCTGATGGTCCATCAGAAGTGGTAAGAGACAGACCTCCGTTTAAGCCACAGTTCCAAACAGAACAACCAAATGTGGTCACATTTTTTTTTTCTCCCCTGGCCATTTTTTCAACCTCTTTTTTCACTGCAGCCTAATGTTCGGTCAAACAACTGTGCATCTGAACAGAGGAAGATTCCAGACAGTTAAAAGGGATTACATCTTTACACATGCATAGTTCAAGTATGGAATTTGCTGAGAAAAAGTGTAGTGATGGCCAACAAGATTGACAGCTTCAAACAAAAGAGGATTAGAAAAAGAAATGGAGGAAAGGCTTTCAGGGGGACCTAGTCATGATGGCTGCATATTCCTTTAGGTGTCAGAACAGAAGCAGCATGGCTCTGTATACCCATTACAGGGCAACATGAGTGGAAAGGTGCTATTGCGGTCATGTCCTCCTTATGTGCTTCACATTAGCCTGTCTGGCAACAGAATACTGGACTAAAGAATACTTTGACCTTATCCACCAAACCTCCTCTCATGTTTTTTATATACATATGTTGGAAAATGCCACTAAGCCTCCACTGACCTCCTTTCAAAGGAAACCAAACACTGGAATACATTCCGTCCCTGGCATTTCCCACTGCTCAGAGATATGGGGTGAACATAACAGTATTAACCATGGAGCGTGTGCATGAGACATGGAGAAGTCACATCTAGGGATGTACGAAAGTCACTTACTGTTTCGCGGATCTGCTTCACGGTGGGGGGGGGAGGCGCTCTGTCGCTCCCCCCGGAGTCCTGCCCAGCCGGCTCTGCTCTGTGGGGATTCTGCGGAGCCACCACCCTGCTCTGACCGCAGCCAGACATCCGGCTGCGGGGCAGCAGGGACATAAAGGTTTGCGTCCCTGTATTTAACCATGATAGGCTACGTAAATACTTACGTAGCCTATCACGGCGAAGTAAAAAAAGAAAATACACATGCAAATGGTGGTGGATACAGCGGCCCCCATTAGTGTTCCTTATTTTTCGCCGTTTTAGTCTACGTAAATATTTACATAGACTAAAATGGCGAAAAATAAGGAACACAAATGGCGGCTGCTGTAACCGCCGCCATTTGCGTACACCTTTTCTTTTTCTTTTTTTTACCCAGACGTGATAGGCTACATAAGTCTTTACATCATGTCTGGGTAAAAAAAAAAAAGACCAGACTGCAAATGGCAGCCACGGCAGCCGGTTGGAAGACCAGCCGCCACCGCAGCCGCCGCTGGAGCCGCTGGCATCTGGAACATCCACCCCAGGTAAGCCTCGTCCCGGGGGGGGGATCCGCGGGGGGTGCAGGGCAAGCCGTTCCGCCACGGATTTCGGGGGGCCGAATGCCAGTGCATTCGACCTCACCGAAATCCGTAGCAGAATTCTCTGCCATCCCTAGACACATCTAGGCTGGTGGAACATATCATACACTGTCTCAACCACCAAACTGCAGGGAGAGCTCCGTCTTATGACATCATGGCTTGAGACTCACTTTGTGAAATGAATTATCAAGATTGCAAGGAAGGATCCAGGTTTACATTTTTAAAAAAACAACTTAAAAGCTTCCAAGAAAGCATATGGAGTCACCATCCCATCTCCCACCGTCCATCCTCCAAACATATGTTGTGTGACCCACGTGGACCTATGGCCCACCCGGAAAAGGGCCTTCAGCTTGGTGGCCCCCTTTCTTTGGAACTCCCTGCCCCTCTAGGTCACTGTGTTGCTTCTGATGTCTCCTGAAAAAAGCTCTTTTCCTGGAGACATTTGTTAACTGACCAGCTGCTGGCTTTGCGTTTTTCAAAGGATAATTTCAATATGGTATTTTACTCTTTTAATCTTTTTATGGATTAGCCTTTTTATGTTGAGCACTCCAGAATCTCCTTTAGATATCGAGTGGTAGACAGTGGTTTTAGATAGATGAGATAGATAGATGACAGACAGACAGAGGATATTTCAAGATAGGACCCAAATGTAGAAATCCTATAGGGGGAAATTTCAGAGAAAATGTCTGTGTGGATCGTTGACCTCCTCCCCAGCAGTGGCATTTTCCTGCAGAGCCACCTACCTTCCTGTGTGGAGATGGTCCCTCTCATACAGGGAACACAGTCGTAGCAGCAAGCAAGCTTTCCTTCCTGAACCACCTTGACAAATCCAGGGAGACAGCTTTCCACACACCTGGAATGAGGCAGAGCCTAAGCAGAAAGGTAAGGAACAGCAAGGAAAATGTGTTAGGGCTCATTCATCTGTCGAAAGGAGGGATAGAGTTGGAGACATCCCAAAAGAGCTTCCAGAATTCAACTAGGTGCCATACCAAAGGTTAAGCCTGTGAAACTGAAGGAATGGCATGTTGTTTCCCAATGTCATTAATTGCCTTGATTAAATGTACCTGTTAAATAGAGGTTAGGAGATGATAAACAAATACTGTGACATGAAAGGAATGATTTCCTTCACCTGGTTGAGCCATTGGGGCCACACAATGGCATCCTGATCAATGGTGACTTTGAGGCTTGCGGATTCCCATCTCTCTATACTCCCAAGTTTCACTCTAACAACAGACCTATTGGGAAACTTCACCCAGTTCACAATGTCAAAGTTGGCTGCCAGGTCTCCGTTCTCATCCAAATACATTCCATCCAAAGAATTATTGTAAAACTGGAAGTTTCTCAAGAAAGGTTGAAGCTAGAATGGCAGAGAAAGCACCAGCAATGAGGAAACAAGAAGCCACATTTGAGATTTCAGTTCTACCTTTCATCTCTCAATTCTGCCCATTTCATGCTTGAATCTCCCAATGCTTGTTCCATACTCAAATGTCTGGGTGGGTCGCTTCACATTCACAAGGTGCCTGATTTACTTCCTCAAGTCCCTTTGTCTGCTTGAGGAGTTTTCTGAGCAGATTCCATTAGACATATACCCTTGTTCTTGGATCTGGGCCTGGACTTACCCTTAGGCAAAGGGAGGACAGCCCTTCATGGGCATCTTTCAGGAAGCATTCATCATTGTCAGTGATGCCACATGGGCTGAAAACCTACACACACTTCCCTGGGGGCTAATTCAACTGTGCTCCATAGGATTTATTTCTGAGTAGTCTCACAGAGGATCAATTTGTAAATAGAAACGTGTAGCTTGGGCTTGGGAGAGCAACTGAATTCAAGGCATTGAATTACAAAAGTTGATTTAAAGAACGCTTTCAGAACAAAACCTTTGTCCACTTCTGATAAAAGGTAGGTTTAATATCAAAGATGATCAGCACCTGAGCATCTCTATGTTGGGAATATTGCAACCTAATCTGCATGTTGTGGGGGGGGGCTGTGTTGCAGTCAGTCAATTCATGGGATTTTGAGCAGACATGGCCTTAGGACCTCTCTAGCTTACCAGAGAAAAATAATCCCACCAGTTCAAACACCCTGATGTGAGTCTGGAACGACATGCAAAATCCTACAGACAAACAAGGATCTAGATGAATTTAAGCAAAGACCTATTGATTCTCTACCCTACTTATATGGGCTCTTGCAAGATGGCTTGAAGTGATTATGGGGACAGGGGCATTACCAGAAGGGCTGCATCCTCTGAAGCCTGTGTAAGGGGTAAATAGGGAGCAATCCCGGGAGTTTCACAACTGGGTTTCCCCCATAAGTCTTCAACACTTCACCTCAATGCCTCATATTCTAAATCCAAGGCAATGATTCCAGAATTGTACAATTGATTGTCTGATCAGAAGGGGTAAATGTGATGGAAAAGGGCATACCTGCCATGGCTGAAGCCTTTGAACGTCCACCCTGTCTCCACCCTCCAGCCTCCTCCTCCTCGGTCTGGATGAATAAGCAGCATCTAAGGCATGTGCCACAGCCTGAACAGTGTTGTAAGTGATGTAGGAGTCTAGAGAGTGGATACGGTCAATGTCCTCTTGGGGCAAGGCCTCCAGTTTTTCATTTCCTGTGCATCTTTTCCAGCCTTTTACAGACAATGCATGCTTTGAATAAGAACAATTCAATTCTTCCTCCATCAACTGTTTCATAAAGAAAAGGAGTACACCGTCACCATAATTTGGCTTTTTCTTTGTCTTGAGAAAGAATGAAAATAACCCATAGATGTGCTGGAAAGGTAGATTACTATATTTTAACTCAAAAGTGATGTCCCACATTGCCGTTGTGATCCAGACTTTCCCTTCACTGGGTTTCATCACTCTTTCAAGTGAAACTTGCAATATGAGTATTCCCTGTAACCAGGAACTAATCTCGGCACAAAAAACAAAGACATGGACCTCTTGCCATCTGTGTAATGAACCAGGACGGACTCGGGCAGAATTTGCTTTCAGTTGTGATAGGCTTTCTGAAAAAACGACACAAATGCCATTCCTGATGAGCTCAGGTGCCAACATCCTCATGAACCTACTTCCGTTGTCGGTCTCGACTGCAAAGAGACCAATCATTGTCCATCTGAAATGCAGCAGAATTTTGACAATTCCTGGGTACTGGGTTTCTTCTTTAGGGACCATCCGGTAGAAAAAAGGAAACTGAGTTTTATCGCTCAGATCCTGAGAATCAAAAGCGTAAGCGACCTGGACAAGAAAGGAAAAGATGGGTGGTTTGTTGTGTTTCAGTCCCAAAAACCAGTTCTTCATCTCTTAAGATGGTGCCTCTTAACTTGCAATTATCTGTGTGAAGCCTCAGTCTAAATAGTGAAATATTCTTAATTTCATCATGAATAACATCTTTCAGGTTCACAGTCACAAAACCCTGAAAAATAAAAAAAGAAGGTTCCGTAAAGAGCCTAAACTACAGAGCGTCTCCTGAGTCTCCTCATTCATTCATTCATTCATTCATTTTCTCATATGAGTTTCAAACCATTTTGTGATGCAGAGGCCCTCTTCGCAGTTTATGCAGCAAGGTTAAAGAAAAACAAAAAGGAAAAATTGACTGATTAAATGAGCCATGTAGCAGTGATTTAAAATTGTGTACTGTCAAAAGGGGGGTATAAAATCTCATTCTATCAAAATGTATCTACATATCTATATACCCTTTTATGTTAGGTTCATGTTTTCAGATGTGTGTCTTTGTCGTTAGTTTTAAGGTGTGTTTATGGTGTTTGAAATGGTCTGAAGATTTATTCAAAAAATTTGGATTTGAATTGACATTATGGGCCCACCAGAGCAGAATGGGACTCTTGTGAACGGCTGTTGTTGTTGTTCACTCGTTCAGTCGTGTCCGACTCTTCGTGACCCCATGGACCATAGCATGCCAGGCCTTCCTGTCCTGCGCTCTCTCCCGGAGCGTGCTCAAGTCCATAGTCATTGCATCAGTGGTGCTATCTAGCCATCTCATCCTCTGCTGTCCCCTTCTCCTTATGCCTTCAGTCTTTCCCAGCATCAGGGTCTTTTCCAGAGAGTTTTCTCTTCGCATTAGGTGGACACAATATTTGAGCTTAACCTTCAGTATCTGTCCTTCCAATGAGCAGTCAGGGTTGATTTCCTTTAGGATTGAGTGATTTGACCTCCTTGCAGTCCAGGGGACTCGTAAGAGTCTTCTCCAGCACCACAGTGAACCGAGAACGGAAGGTTTCTATTAACCCTTTGCGCCATACAGTGGATCCAGACCACCAATTTTCATGGGGAGAAGAGGTTCCTGTTGGAGTTCTTCGGAGCATATTTTGATTTCTCACTACACAACCTCAAGTGGTGTAAGACAAAAAACTGGAGGCAAAATTTCAGGTCCTCAGGCAATTTCATAGCCTCAGTATGGCCCTGATGTTGTAGATGAGGTTCCTTTTGGGACTGAGACCAGAGTGTTCACATTCACTCAGATTTTACATTTATTCTACAAATAAGGACTAAAACAACAACATAAGATAATGCATTTATTAAAGAAAGATAAAAGATAAAGTTGTAACATGCACACAAGCCTTCAGCCAGCAAAGCAAAGATAACAGTAAGTCTCACACCTCTAGCAGCTCTCTTTGGTTACGATTCATGCAAGCTCTTTTTCTGGTAAAAAGGACCCTTTCCTAAAAGGGAGACTCCACTCCTTTCCATGTCCAAACTTCAACACTCCTCTATCTTGATGTCCTCCTCTCTAATACCTGTTCCAAAGAAATCTTTTCCATTGCACCACAGCATTTCATATGTGTGTTTTCATGACACATTTCCCAGAAATTCTCTCCTATACTGATGCAACTTGTTTCCTCCAAAATGTCTCAGTTCCCCTTTCCTGGGGTCAAAAGACCCCTTTCTCCTTCTCCTTTTCCTAAAACCAGTTGAAACTAGTTCTGTTCTTCACCTTCCAAATGTCCTGTGATAACCTTCTACTTAGAGCAACGTCATCCTTAGAGATGTATGCAGCCTCATCTGATAGCATACATGATGTCAATTGAACACCTTATCCCATTACCCCTCTGGTAAGAAACTGACATACCCATCTTCCTACTTGCCCCATTGCCCTGGGCATCAATCCTTTATAAGCATCCTCTTACCCCCTTCAACTTTAAACTCCCCATACCCCATATTGTGCCCAAATGTATATTGGAAGGCCCAAGACAATCCTTACAGTGGAATTAGTCTCAGGCTGCAAGTGCCACCTCACCGTACCTGTGGGATTTTATAGATCCCCAACATGGCTGAAATCTGGATGGAGTTTTCAGAGTCGGCCCCTTCAAGGACAGCCAATGGGTGCTTCCCCTTTCCGCAGCTGTAGTTTGGAACATTTGCCTGCCCGGGTGAGAGCAGGTCTAGAAAAACATCCGATGTCACTTTTGCATTGCGATAGTTGTCATAGATACTGTAGCCTAGGGTAATGTTGGGTAACAGGCTGGGATTCTGGTTGATCTCCTGAATGGCAAAGAAGGAGGACAGGATCTTCCAGTAATCTGTGTATCCATTCCTGGAAAAAAATAAAAAGAAGTGTAAATATGTCACATTGTTCTACTATCTTCAATAAAATGAAGATATTCAGTTGTTGCTCCATCTGTTAACTTTGAGGCAATGTACATATCTGCATTCTGTTTCCCAAACACTTGATCCCAAGCCAAGGTCAGAAGCACAACTGCCAATTATTACTTAATGGCTGATGTGGTGTCCTTGCTGGCAGAAATGTAGTCTTGGTCCAGCCTCAATTTCTTCTCTACTGGGGATGTACAAAAGTCCCTTAACTTTGACGAAAGTTGATTTGTGGGGGGGAGGCGCTCCGTCCCTCCCCCCCCTGAAATTCTGGCCGGGCGGGGAGGTGCCCCGTCCCTTCCACCGCGAATCTTGTCGTGCCAGGACTGCAAATGGCGGCGGCTGGAGCCGCCACCATTTGCGTCCCTGCAGTCAGCCATGATAGTCTATGTAAATGTTTACGTAGCCTATCATGGCTGAGTCAAAAAACAAACAAATGCACATACACAAAAGGCGGCACCCATGGACGCCACCATTTGCATTCCTTATTTTGGCACGCGTAGTCTACGTAAACATTTACGTAGACTACGGCGAAAATAAGGGGAATGCAAATAGCGTAGATGCTACGCTATTTGCGTTCCCCTTATTTTCGCCATTGTCTACTTAAATGTTTATGTAGACTACATGTGCCAAAATAAGGAACGCAAATGGCAGTGCCCATGGGTGCCGCCATTTGCGTACGCGTGGTTGTTTTTGCTTTTTTTTAACTCAGCCGTGATAGGCTATGTAAACATTTACGTAGACTGTCACGGTATTTTTTAAAAATCTAGCCATGGTAGGCTACGTAAATGTTCACGTAGCCTATCACTTTCTTTTTTTTTAACTTCGAAATGGCAGTGGTGGCAGCCGGTCAGAAGACCGGCCATCGCAGCCGCAGCCACTGCCACCGAACCGCCCCCGAACTGCCGCCGAACCGGCACCGGAGCCGCCGCTGCCAGGGACATTCGCACAAGGCAAGTCCCGTCCCGGGGGGGCAGGGGGGGTGGCAGACCGTTTTGCCCCCGATTTGCCCTGAGATTCATGGGGAAATACTCTGACATCCCTAATCTCTACGATCAGTTTTAAGGCAAAGCTAGTACGGATGTTCATTGCATGCTGGAATTAGGCAGTGTCTGTGATTTTAGGAAATACCTAGGAATAGTATGAAAGGGTAGATAACAAGTTCACAAGCAGGTTCACAATGAATTATGGATACCTGGCATTAAAAAAAAATGGTTCAGTTGACTCAGATAGCAACCAAAGAAGAAATGCTGAGTTAAAGCTTGGGCCAAAATGTTATGTGAGTAATCAACAGGTGTGAAGTTGAATTATTGAAGGTTGAAAGAGTACTCTAGTTTTTGCATATCAATTAGTGAGCAAAAAATATTGTATAGCTTATACACCAGGAATGAGAGCTTGGGGTTGGGTCGGACAGCTCAATGAAGATGTCAACCCAGTGTGCAGCCTGTGCAAAAAAAGGAAACTCCATGTTAGGCATAATTAGAAAAAGAATTGAGGATAAAACTGCCAATATCATACTTCCCTTATACAAATCTATGGTGTGACCACACTTGGAATACTGTGTACAGTTCTGGTCACCACAATTAAAAAAAGAGATTGTAGAGCTAGAAAAAAGTGCAGCAAAGGGCACCTGAAATGATCGAGGGGCTGGAGCATCCCCCCTATGAGAGAAGGTTACAACAGCTGGGATTGCTGAGCTTGGAAAAAAGGAGGGTAAGGGGAGACATGATCGAGGTCTACAAAACTATGCATGGTGTGGAGAATGTGGATAAGGAGACCTTTTTCTTGCTCTCTCAAAATACTAGAACCAGGGTTATCCTATGAAGCTGATTGGTGGGAATCTCCGGACAGATAAAAGGAAGGACTTATTCACACAGCACATGGTTAAACTATGGAATTTGCTACCACAGGAAGTAGTGATGGGCAGCAATTTGGATGTCTTTAAAAGGGGGCTGGGCAAATTCCAGAAGGAAAAGGTGATCAGTGGCACTAGTCTTGTTGGCTTTGTGCTGCCCCCGGTACCAGAGGCGGGCAGCCTGTGTTTACCAGTTCCTGTTGCTCTCATGCCCTGTTTTTGAGTTCCGGATTGGCAGGTGGTTGGGCACTGTGTGAACCAAATGCTGGTCTGGATAGACCCTTGATCTGATCCAGCACGGCTCTGGAACATAAAATGTAATATGTAGAAAACTGGGCAAATTTATAGACTTAAGTCTAATTTGCAAATCTTGGGGAAGGAGTTAACTTCTCAAAGGTGTAATTCAACAGTGATCTTACCTAGCCTGAAAGGTCTGTAAGTAAGACTTGGGACAGGGGGGCGGGGGATGTTCTAATTTTTTAGGAATGTTCAATAAGGATGAGATAATTAAGATTGTGAGCTGTAATTTATAAGACAGTAGATAATATTAAGTTCTAAACAAAAGTATGAGTACCTGCCTGGTAAGTTTAGAATGTGGGAGCTTCTGATAACAAATTCCCATCTGAACAGCCTATTCCCTTCTGACTGGTGATTGGCGCTCATGGAATCCATAGCGAGTTGAGCCGCAGGAACTCCGTCACTCACAAAATTGCTTACCAGGCAAGTCTGTTGGAGGGAGGCTCGTAGAAAGTGTGTGGCAGAAAGTCAGCACGTCCCGCAGAGATGACTGCACTAATCAAGTGGTCCCCTGGGCTGTAATGATTCCGTGGGTCGAGTTCATCCCTTCCCAAAGTCAAAGGGCATTTGGCCTTGAGCACCCCACAGGTTGCCTGGTGGAGCAGAAGGAGCAGCATGAGCAGAATCATGCTTGGGATGCCTGGCAGAGCCTCCACCTTGCTCCTCTCAAGCAATTCGAAGAATGATTCGAAGAAGCCACAGACCCCTTGCAAACTGAGGCTTCAGTGACTTTCCTTACACAGACAGATCCCAGCCAGCAATGGCTTCACATTTTAGAGTGATGAGTCTAAGTAAACCTCATGCCCACAGAGTCCTCCACACCTGCCCTAAGCCTCACCCCAAGCCCTCGCTGGCCCAGGAGGCATTTATGTTCCCGTCCTTTTGTGCCTGGGTGCAAGACGTCACCTCATGTTGGTCTTGAAGCTGATGTTGACATCAGTAAACGCCAAACTGATTTTTCGCGGTGGTGGGGGGGTGTCCCATGAGCTTTGTCAAGACGAAGGATAGATTATTATCATTTTAATAATTATAAGGTTAAGAACTGAAATCACTTCTGCAACTTCCTGAAGTCTCTACTCAGCTCCATGTGCAGGTGGACATCTGGAGAAAAAGAAATGTTTGTGAGAAGTAATTGATGCATCTCTTTCATATGACCCAGTATCAGGAGAGTCTTTTATGATTTCTAGTTACTTTTCAGTGTGTCATCTGCTGTATCAGGGATGGTCTACTTAGAGAGGGAGGGCCTCCTCTAAGAAACAACTGCACCTCCCTACTCAAGGGAGGTTCAATCTTATCAAAAGGATGGTGTGATGTGATCACATGAGATGTATTGGAGGGACTGAGATGGTCTCTGAATCATTTAATGTATGGGCCTCATTTGCGCCCAACTCTTCCTTATCCATGTATCTCATTCCCTGCCATCCACACTCCCTATAATTGGGGTGGGATTTAGATACACCACTTCCCTGCTGAACCTCCTTGAGTATTCCACACTCATTGAAAGCAGAATGAACCTCCACTCCAACCTGTACCAACCTGTGAGGTGGGGGTTCAGTCCTTCCTCAGGCTGTGCCTTGCTGTGGGCGCCTTCACCTGGAGCTTTTATCCTGCTATTGAGATTGCTCACTCATAGACGTTTGCAGGTCCATTTCATGATGTCATTAACCTCCAGGGCACATCCAGAGATATCTCCTGTTATTTCGCTCCAAAAAGATCCGGAACTAATGAACTATGTGTGTTTGTTCGTTTTTAAAGTCGGAATGTAACGGGATTGAAACAGGCACTAGCTGGTGTTGTTTCTTTCTGTTCTATGCAACCTTGAAAATTAAAAGCTTCCCCTCTCAACAATCACACGTTCGCTGTCTGGGAGCCTGTAATAGACAAGGAAAGTCTCCAGAATGGGAGGGCTGCAGGGGTTTTCTTTAGTGTAAAGGCAACCTGTGTGCAGATAATAGAGCCCTTGACTGGAAGCTGCTGTTTTACTAGGTCCCTTAATCCTCCCTCTATCTTTGAAAATGCATACATTTGAGTGTGGAAATTTTCTCCCCTACCATTTACATCCTTCATGTGGTTGATTACGTTTAGGGGATCTGCTGAAAGTGCATCCTGCCTATGCAAATCAAAACAAGCCTTCTCTCCAGCCTGAAACTGAAAACTTCTCGGCCAGTTTTGCCTGACTGAAGCTCTGTAGCCTGCTTGGACTTGGTCAACAAAAGCGCTTTTTAGAGATCAAAGTCTCCAGAAGATATCTTGCTGAGCTGTGATAAAAAGGCTGGAGAAACCATCCTTCCAACCTCTTTCATCGATAGATTACCATGGAATAGATCTCTACCATTTACAAAGGTCCCCATACTGATGGATCTTTGCATTTTACCCTCGACTGGAATATTCTTAGAGAGCTGGTAGAAGGGGGTTGTTCTGGGTTCCGACCCAGGACTCAACTTCTCCAGAATGCTAACCGGCAGGTTGATAAATGCAGTATTTGAAGACTTCTGAATCCTAACTCTTGAAGTTCCTAGAGATAGAGTTCAGGTGGTATTTATAAAATGTTTATTAATTCCTATCCGATTTTCTCATAATGGATAAAATCAGTTGCAGCCTTTTATCAGAGCAGATGTTATCCATTTGTGATAATATGTTGCAGGAAAGGAAAGGAAAGGAAAGGAAAGGAAAGGAAAGGAAAAGAAAGGTTCCTCCTGTGCAAGCACCAGGTCATTACTGACCCCTAGATGGACGCCGCGTACGCTGACCTGGATTTTTAAAAAGGAATCGGCTTTGTTGTGAGCAGGGTTTGTTTATTTATTTATTTATTTATTTCTATACCGCCCAATAGCCAAAGCTCTCTGGCGGTTCACAAAAATTAAAACCAAAAAACACACAATAAAACAATTTAAAATATATACAACATTAAAACCACAATATAACAATACAACCACAATGAAACCTAGCAGCTGTGCAGGAGTTTAAAATACAGACTTAAAACAGCAAAGCTAAAAATTTAGAAAGCTAAAATGCCTGGGGAAATAAAAAGGTCTTCACCTGGCACCGAAAGGAATACAATGTAGGTGCCAGGCGAAACTCACCAAGGAGCTCATTCCAGAACCGGGGTGCCACAGCAGAAAAAGCCCTCCTTCTAGTAGCCCCCGCCCCACTTTCTTTGGCAGGGGCTCATGGAGACGGGCCGCTGACGATGATCTTAAGGTCCGGGCAGGCACATATGGGAGGAGGCGATCCTTCAGGTAACCTGGCCCCAAGCCGTTAAGGGCTTTGAATGTTAACACCAGCACTTTGAATCGGGCCCGGAAATGGACTGGCGTAATATGAGCTCGCAGGCCAGTCCCTGTTAACAATCTTGCTGCCCTATTTTGGACCAGCTGAAGTTTCCGGACCGTTTTCAAAGGCAGCCCCACGTATAACACATTGCAGTAATCCAGATGAGAACTTATCAAAGCATGGATAACTGTAGCTAGGCTATCTCTGTCCAGATAAGGGCGTAGTTGGTATAACAGCCAAAGCTGATAAAAGGTGCTCCGTGTCACTGAGTTCACCTGTGCCTCAAGCGACAGTTCTGGATCCAAGAGCACCCCCAAACTATGAACCTGATCCTTTAGGGGGAGTGCAACCCCCTCCAGAACAGGTTGAATATCACCTAGCTGGGCAGATGAACCACCCACTAACAGTACCTCCGTCTTGTCTGGATTGAGTTTCAGTTTATTGGCCCTCATCCAGTCCAGTACCGTGCCCAGACACTGATTCAGAACAGCCACTGCCTCATCTGGTTGTGATGAGAAAGAGAGGTAGAGCTAGGTGTCCTCCGCATATTGATGGCACCTCAGCCCACACCTCCGGATAACCTCCCCAAGTGGGTTCATGTAGATGTTCAATAGCATGGGGGATAAAATAGAGCCCGGTGGAACCCCATGGCACAATTGCCATGGCACAGAGCAATAATCCCCCAGCACCACCTTCTGGAATCGGCCATCCAAGTAGGAGCGGAAGCAGTGCAGCGCGGTGCCTCCAACTCCCAACCCAGACAACCTCTCCATAAGGATCCCACGGTCGATGGTATCGAAAGCCGCTGAGAGTTTCCACAAGCAGAGTCTCTGCATCAGTAAAAATCACTTCACAGAACATACTTCCTGGTGTGGGGGGGTGGAGTGAGTGAAATCTGACTGGCAGGGGCTGCTCAACCAATAAGAGAGGCTCCCCCCCTTTCCCCTTTCCAGATGCACCCGCATTTTAGGAGCAAGCCTCACTGAGCCCAATGGGAGTTGATTCCGAGTAGATACACATATGCTTGTGCTGGGAAAGGGGGGGGGAGAACACAAAGAGGGAAACCAGCCCCCATTTTCACCCACTGGACCTCATGGACCACAATGGGAATTACTACTGAGGAGACAGTAATAGGGTTGTTGTGGGAAAGACAGCAATAAACACAAAGATGGAAACCAGCCCCCATTGTAACCCACAGGATATCTGTAATGAAGCGGTGAAGTAGTTACTTCCTTAAGGCAATGAATCAGAGCTTCGAGATCGCAGTGAAATGCGCTTAAGGACTTGGGCTTCAAAATGTTCTGTGTCAGTTGAGGGGCTTCTCTTTTATTTCTGTGGGCATTCACAGGGCAAGCCTCATTCTGCACAATGGGAGGAACCACACCTTGAGCAGGGTCATGGTGAAAGGCAAACCCCTGGGCAGGGCTAGCATACCCGAGGTCAATGCAGGCATCGGGGCACACAGCAACTATACTGGGGAGAACCCAGCTTAAGGAAAAGAATCGGACTCTAAGCAGTCTCCGGAAATCTGGTTTTTCCCTGATAAGCTCCGGGGTGGCTGCTGGATGGCCATGACACCATGTACCCCTAACGATCTCAACCCACAGACCCCTTGGAGTAAATCACTGGTGGAAACACCTGCCAGGAGCAATTAAGATGTGCTCCCCACCCAATCTGAAAAAGTTTGGTTTGACCTGGACCTGGCTGGATCAGTAATAAGAAGATATGCTAGGGAATTGAAGTCTTTCTACTCCCCTGAAACGATTAAGATATTTGTAAACAAGAAAAAAATAATAAAGGGAGCTAACTAGAAATGAGAAAATGATATTCCAAAGACACCGCTGGCATAGTTTGGACACAGCCATAAAGATGAAAGACAAGGAAGCCCTTCGGAAGATTGTAAACAGCGGCTTAAATAGTGATCATCGTATTGTAAACTCTCAAATATCAAAGATGGATTGGGAGAAGCATTTTAGTGCCCCATTTAATGCCCACACCCTGCAGTTACATCTGCTTTGGAGCTCCACTCTTGACACCAGAGATCCATGGCCCCGTATATCTCATAAAGAGAGAGAGAGAGTCATTAATTAATCCACTGCCGGTGCAAAATGCACAAGGAGAAGAGTACGTTCCAGCAGAGGTATTCAAATACATCAAATGGTGTCTGCCTATTTTGGCCAAATTGTTTGACCACATTAATTCAACTGGTAACCTTCCAATGGGCTGGAACACTTCTACAGTAATTTCAGTCTTTAAAATGAGGGATTGTATGCTCCCCTCAGACAATCGACCAATTAGTCTTATTGATATGATATTGCAGCCAATATATGTGAGACATGTGCTGAACAAACTAGGAGATGGGGTTACTATGAATAATTTTCTTACAGAAGAACAAGTTGGGTTCCGAGCTGCTTACTCAACAATGGAGCATTGTTTTGTATTAGACCATTTGGCTCATCAGTATCAAACCCAACGAAAGTTAAAATTGTATGTGGTGGTGGTTGATTTCCAAGCAGCCTTTGACTCTATTAATAGGAGCAGGTTATGTGCTAAACTGGCAGAGTTAATCATGAATTGACACCTCTTGATCTTGCTACATTTGGTACATGAACACTCAAATATTCCGCTGAGATTTTCCCCTGTTGGACATGTATCGGACAAGACCGCAGTATCTTGAGGTGTTACACAGGGATGTGTCCTGGCTCCCCTTTTATTTAATTTATTGATGACCTGATTCTCATCTTGCATACTCAGATTGGTCTGCATAGATTACTCTCAGCCATGGCTGAATATCCCCCCCACCCAAGATGATTATCTATTAATTATGGGAAAACTAAATTTATGGTCTTTGGACCTAGATCCCCAATACATAAGTGGAGAATGCATTCCCACCCAATTGGGCAAAAATCCTCTTAAAATTATTTGGTTGTTCTTTTTTCATCCTTAGGAGGCTGGGGCACCCATTTTGAGTCTTGGAAATTAAAGACAAACCTGCAGTTAAACGGACTACTGAAATTCTGGCACCCAAGGGGTGGTTATCATATCTATCCAATTCTAACCTTGCTGAAATCAAAACTAGCCTCTCAGTATGCATAGGGAGGAAAGCTATGGGGTTAAAAAATCCCATACAACATGGAATTGTTTCAAAACACACTGTTAAGGGCTATTCTTGGTATATCAAGGAGTACTCCTGCTTAATTTCTATGTTTAGAAAGCAGTATAATGCCAGTTAAAATTATTGTTATTATGAAGGCCCTTAATTATTGGCTCAAGGTGTTTTTTTTCCTCACCTCCAACCAGCCTATCAGGCAGCCTGGCTGGATGTAAATGGTGGTCACTATGGTGGCCACCAGTAGGGATGGCGGAGAATTTCTCCCCGAAACTTCGGGGGGCCGAGTGCCAACGTGTTCGGCCCCCCGAACAAGTTTCAGGGAGAAATCCTCCGAACCCCCCCCGCCCCCCACACACCCCCCCGGGATGGCACTTACCTTCACCGAATGTCCCTCCCGGTGGCGGGTCCGGCCGGTGGTTCGGCGGGGGTTCGAGCGGGGCGGGAGCAGCAGCCGGTCTTTCGACCGGCTGCCGCCGCCGCCATTGCAATCAAAGAAAAAAAAAACGCCCCCTGATAGGCTACGTGACGATTCACATAGCCTATCATGGCTAGATTTGCAAAGTCAGCCGTGATAGGCTACGTCAATCGTCATGTAGCCTATCACGGGTGACTTTAAAAAAAAAAAGCGCGTACGGATAATGGCGGCCCCCATAGGGAGCTGCCATTCCCGTTCCTTATTTGGTCACTGTAGTCTATGTTAATGTTTATGTAGACTACGGCGAAAATAAGGGCAACGCTATTTGCGTTGCCCTTATTTTCGCTGTAGTCTACGTAAACCTTTACGTAGACTACAGCGACTAAATAAGGAACGCGAATGGCGGCTCCCTATGGGGGCCGCCATTAGCGTACGCGCTCTTTTTTTTTTTTTTTAAAGTCACCCGTGATAGGCTATGTGACGATTGACGTAGCCTATCACAGCTGACTTTGCAGATCTAGCCATGATAGGCTACGTGAATCGTCACGTAGCCTATCAGGGGGCGTTTTTTGGGTTTTTTTTAACTTTCGCGTTCGCGCCCGGGTGAGGCGGGAAGCCTCCCCCCTCGGCCTGAACTTCGCGGGGGGAGCAGCGAAGCGCCTCCCCCCCACCATGAACGTCCTTCGACGACAGGTAAGGGACTTTCGTCCACCCCTAGCCACCAGCCAGTCCGCGGCCGGATCTCCAGCTGCGGACGGCCATGGCCGGCTGCTCCACGGAGCTGCCGTGGAGCAGAGCCAGCCAGGCAGGATTCCAGGGGGGAGGACCGGATCGCCTCCCTCCCCGTTGAGGATTCCGGGGGGAGGGACGGAGCGCCCCCCATCGTGAATAGGGGTGCACGAAGGTCACTTACCTGGTCTCACAGCTTTTCGCGGTGGGGGGGAGGCGCTTCGCTGCTCTCCCCCCGAAGTTCAGGCCGGGGGGGGAGGCTTCCCGCCTCGCCCGGCCGAAATTCAGGCCGGGGGGGAGGCTTCCCACCTCGCCCGGCCGAAATTCAGGCCGGGGAGGAGGCGCCTCGCCTCGCCCGGCTGCGAACTAAAAATTTAAAAAAAAAAACGCCCCTGTGATAGGCTACGTGACAATTAACGTAGCCTATCACGGCTATATCTGCAAAGTCAGCTGTGACAGGCTACGTGAATCGTCACGTAGCCTATCACGGGTGACTTAAAAAAAAAAAAAGCGCATACGCAAATGGGGGCCCCCATAGGGAGCCGCCATTCGCGTTCCTTATTTGGTCACTGTAGTCTACGTAAATCTAATAGCGTTGCCCTTATTTTCGCCGTAGTCTACGTAATCTACGTAGTGTTTCCACAGCACTCCTCGAAGTGGTGCCCTCCCCCGCCCCAGAACAAGGGCCCAAGTAAAGAGCTGGGGGCTGGGTGGCATGTTGGGAGGGGGGCAAAGCAGGATTCGAATGTCCGAATCCCACTTCAGCTTCGTAACCTGAGGCGGGTCAAGGCCCCCCGAATCACCCCGAAACAAATCGGGCCTGCCTTGGCAGCCCCAAAGCAGCTTCTGAATCAGATCAAGGGGGTCCATGCACAGCCCAAGTGTTGACAGCCATGTGGCTAGAGGTGCCTTTGATGGATATTGTGACAAAAAATTGTAACTTCACTTATACTTTTTAATTTATTCATTCATTTTATGCCCTCCAAGTAGCTCAAGGAGGATCCATAGTTTTCCCTCCTTCTCATTTTATCTTCACAACAACCTTGGGTCATAATATAAGTGAAGTTGAGAGTAGGGATGTCAGAGAATTTCTCCACGAATCGTGGGGAGGCTGAATGCCAGCGCATTCGGCCCCCAAAATTGGTGGAGAAAAGGTCTGCTACCCTCCCGCCACCCCCCCCAGGACGGGACTTACCTTGTTTGAATGTCCCTGGCGGCGGCAGCTCCAGCAGCGGTTTGGCGGCTGTTCGGCAGCGGCAGCTGCAACAGCAGGTCTTCCGACCGGCTGCTGCCGCCGCCATTTCCAAGTGAAACAAACAAACAAACAAACGTGATAGGCTACGTAAAGATTTACGTAGCCTATCATGGCTAGATTTTTTTAAAAACACCATGATAGGCTACGTAAATGTTTACGTAGCCTATCACGGCTGACTTGGGGGGGAAAAAAGCGCAAATAGCGTTCCCCTTATTTTCGCTGTAGTCTACATAAATGTTTACATAGACTACACGTGCCAAAATAAGGAACGCAAATGGCGGCGCCCATGGGCGCTGCCATTTGCGTATGCGCTTTTTTTTTTCCCCCCAAAGTCAGCCATGATAGGCTACGTAACGATTAACATAGCCTATCACGGCTGACTTTGGAAATCTAGCCGTGATAGGCTACATTAATCGTTATGTAGCCTATCATGGGTTTGTTTGTTTTTTCACTTTTTCTTTCATGGCCGGGGAGACGGGGTGCTTCTCCCCGGCCTGAGCTTTGGCTGGGCGAGGCGGGGCGCCTCCCCCCCTCCATGAACTTCGGGGGGAGAACCGAAGCGCCTCCCCCCCACCGCAAAGCAAGCTGCGGGACCAGGTAAGTCCCTTTCGTACATCACTAGTCTTAGAAGGCTTCCTGAAGGATATGTATAAGTGGAGAATACTAGTATGATGCCTATTTTGAATAGGGATGGTGGAGAATTCTGCCACGGATTTTAGTGAGGCTGAATGCACTGGCATTCGGCCCCCCAAAGCCCATGGAGGAACGGCCTTCCACCCCCTGCCACCCCGCGGAATCCCCCCAGGATGACGCTTACCTGGGGTGGAGGCGGAGGCAGCAGTGGTGGCTCCGGCGGCGGCTCTGGCGGCTGGTCTCTCAGCCGGCTGCTGCAGCCGCAAATGGCGGCCATCTTAGCAGCCACCATTTGTGTCCTTCCAGGCTGCTGTGATAGGCTACATAAATACTTACCTAGCCCATCACGGCAAAGAGCAGGGGCGCAAACAGTGGATGATACGCCATTTGAGCCCCTGCTCTTTGTCGTGATAGGCTACGTAAGTATTTATGTAGCCTATCACGGTAAAGGTAGCCACGCAAATGGCATAGTGGCCGCCGTTTGCATAGCTGCCTTTACCGTGATAGGCTACGTAAATACTTACGTAGCCTATCACAGCAAAGATCAGGGGTGCAAACGGTGTAGCAGCCGCCATTTGTTTGCATCCCTGCTCTTTGCCGTGATAGACTATGTAAATACTTACGTAGCCTATCACGGCAGCCTGGAGGGATGCAAATGGTGGCCACTACGATGGCCGCCATTTGTGGCCTCAACAGCCCAGCCGCAGCCAGAACTCCGCCTGCGGCTGGCCCCGGCTGGCAGCTCTGCGGACCTGCCGTGGAGAGGAGCCGGCCAGGGGGGATTCCGGGGGGAGGGACGGAGCACCTCCCCCCCACCGCGGATGCCCCAGCGTGGAACCAGGTAGGTGTTTCTTACATCCCTAATTTTGAACCTCAGTATTTCAGATTAATATTCAATGCCACAGGGTACTAGACAAATTAAATGCCACTGAATGCCAGCCGGCACTTGGTTGACCTTGGGTTTCATCCAGCAGGGCTTTTCTTGGATTTTTATTAGGGATGTCAGAGAATTTCACCACGAATCTCTGGGAGGCCAAATGCCAGTGCATTTGGCCCCCCGAAATCGGTGGCAAAACGGTCTGCCACCCCACCGCCATCCCCCCGGTGGTTTGTCGGTCTTCCGACCGGCTGCCGCCACCGCCATTTCCAGTAAAAAAAAAAAAAACGTGATAGGCTACGTAAACATTTACATAGCCTATCATGGATAGATTTTTTAAAAATACCGTGGTAGGCTACGTAAATGTTTACATAGCCTATCACGGCTGAGTAAAAAAAAAACAACGCTCCTACGCAAATGGCAGCACCCATGGGCGCCGCCATTTGCGTTCCTTATTTTGGCACGTCTAGTCTACGTAAACATTTACATAGACTAAGACAGTGAAAATAAGGGGAACGCAAACAGCGTAGCGTCTACACTATTTGCGTTCCCCTTATTTTCGCCGTACGCACGCAAAATACGCGGATGGCGGCAGCTCCGGCTCTGGCGGTGGTGGCGGCTGGTCTTTCGACCAGCTGCTGTGGCCGCCATTTGCATCCTGGTCTTTGCTGTGATAGGCTATGTAAGTATTTACGTAGCCGATCACGGCAAGCCAAGCCAAAAAAAACAACAACGGTGTGTGCAAATGGCGGCAGCTACAGCGGCCGCCATTTGTGTTCCCTGTTTTTCGCCGTTTTAGCCTATGTAAATATTTACATAGGCTATTACAGCAAAAAAAAAAAAAAAGGAGAACACAAATAGCGTAGTGGGCGCTATTTGCGTTCCTTTTTTCCCCTGCCGTTTTAGCCTACGTAAATATTTATGTAAGCCATTATGGCGGGAAAAAAAAGGAACGCAAATGGCACCCACTACGCAATTTGCATTCCTCTTTTTTTCACCGTAATAGCCTACGTAAATATTTACGTAGGCTAAAACGGCAGGGGAAAAAAGGAACGCAAATGGCGGCCGCCATAGCCGCCACCATTTGCGTACGCTGTTTTTGTTTTGTTTTTTGCCTGCCATGATAGGCTACGTAAATACTTATGTAGCCTATCACGGCAGCCTGGCTGGACACAAATGGTAGAACTCCGGCTGTGGACGGCCCTGGCCGGCTGCTCCGCGGAGCTGCCAAGGAGCGGAGCCAGCCAGGCAGGATTCCGGGGGGGGGGGACTGGATCGCCTCCCCCCCATCAAGGATTCTGGGGGGAGGGATGGAGCGCCTCACCCCCCCACCGCGAATCACATCTGCGAAACCCCATGGAGCAGCAGCAGAGAAGGAGGGAGCAGAGCCTCCCTGAAGCTGCCCAATAAAATGTTGAGTAAAATACAGGAGCAGAAAGGTGGTGGATATGATTTTGTGAGGAACTTTATTATATCCCTGTGGAAGCAGGGGGTTTTGAATGAAGATTCTACTCTCTCAGAGCCAAAACAATCAACTCTCGCCTAAGGCTGATTGACCCTGAAAGCAGTCACATCCCCTCCCCAGCTTACCTTCAACATGAGGGCACGTCACCTGTTCTGCACTGAAAAGCATGGACATGTTTCTAATGGTTCTTGTTAGAGCTATGTGGGGACCCCCTGACCCGCCTCGGGCCGATCCGGAGCTGGGCCAACGAGCTTCAGCCTCTGGATCAAAAGTGAGCTCCAGATAGCCAAAGCACCTCTGAACTGCCCAGCTGCATGAACCCTGCACCCACTCCCCACCCAGCCACGCAACCCCCAGCTCCTCCTTACCTGGACCCATGGGGAGTGCTCACAGCCACAACCATCTTGGAGTGAGCCGCCATTTTGGAAACTCTTCTTCTTCCATTAAGTAAATGGTGCAAAGATTGTGGCCATAAAGGGGCTATCAATGCATCATTACAGAAGTAAATGTCCCATTTATGCCTATAATACTGCACAGATGGCCCCTTTACGGCCTCAATATATGCAGCATTTACTTAGCAGAAGAAGTAGAGCTGCCATGGTGAATCCCTCCAAGATGGCGACAGCTGGGGGTGCTCCCCATGGGTCTAGGAAAGGAGTAGGGGTCTCACGTGGCTGGGCGGGCACCTTCCAGATCAGGCTGAAGTGGCCCGAAGTGCTTCAGGAGTGGTCCAACCCACTTCAGGACACTTCAGTCCATTCCAAACCCGATCCGGAACCAGACTGTTGTGGTCTAAATCACCCTGACCTGCTTCAGGAATCAGGATGTGGGCCGAAGTGGTGCACAGCCCTCGTTCTTGTGGCCTGACTGGCTTCTTTGAGTCTGTCCCTCCCCACGTCCCAAAATCCACCCCCTAAATGCTCATGGGAGCCACTTCCCACCTATACATTCTCTCACCAGACTCCTGCCAGGCCAGGTCTAGAGGTTCCATCAGGCCAGCATGTTCCACTTGGCACTGGTCCCTGTCCCTGTCCTTGGGGTCAATCTTGACGCTGATTCAAGTGTGGTAGGTCCCATCTGAGTTGGGGACGACACCCCCATAAAAGGTCTCCTGCTCCCAGGGCATCCCGTCCTTCCTCCAGATGGCATTGATCTCCTTGGGATAGAAGCAGTGGGCACGGCAGGTGAGGGTCTCCAGGCCATCAGAGCTCACCTTGTGTGTCACCTTCACTGTCAGTGGCTCTGTGGAAAGGGCAATGAAGGTCTTTACATAGATGGGGGGGAACATTGCAGATAACACTGGACAGACACTGAAGAGGAAGCAAACCAAAAGGAAAGCCCATGATTTCATTATTTCCCTATTCTATAAATGAGAAGATGGTACTAGTATTTTTTTTTCCTTAAAGCTGTTTCCTATCAAAATGGAGAAACACTGAGTGTATCTTCAGAGCTGCTTTGCTGTTGGATCCTGAAGAATAAAACCACCCTTCAATTTGCTGGAGGTAAAGCAGCCTGCACATCCTCAGATGCCCACAGCCTGGCATGCAAGAATTAACAAAAAACATGGCAACCCGGGCCAAGCTCAAGGGTAAAATACTTGCAGAGAAGCCTCTGCATGAAGGAAGAATGGAGACTCTCCCCTCTTCCCTAAAATATTAGAGACCTTTGCCAACAAGGGGAAATGTGCTGGGCTGAGCCAGGGTTTCCTCTGGAAGGATGGGTGAAGTCCCTCGTGCCCACCTTGTACGCAGCTTGCCGAACCCTAGCGGGCACACGGTACAACCCACTGAATGGTCCATGGGTGCCCAGTGAGAGCACATGGAGTTCTGCTTGTCTGTTCTGCCATTTTGCGCTCTTTAGGGAAATCTCCATTTTGCGCAAAATGATGGTTGTAAATACCGTAATTTACGCAAAACTGAAGGAGTAAATTATCTTTGCATAAAGCATGCCATTTACAGCCACCACTTTGCACAAAATGGCGATTTCCATAACGTGCAATTTTGCGCAAAATGGTGGCTCATGGACAAGCAGGAAACCATGACCATGCTCAACTTGGGCAAGCTCAGGGATCTTCAAGCTAGCATCCAGGGGGCTGAGCTGGTGAAAACTCCCCTAGTTGACCCCAAACCGGATACATCCGACAACCCTACCCAGCCCCACCCCAAATGGAGGAGTTACTACTTAGCATAGGGAGATAGAAGGGGACACAGGAAAGACCGGGGGGCAGGGGGTTCATTCAAAGCAGAAACAGATGATGGAGAATAGATGCTGCTCCCTATGCAGGAGTATTCAGACATGCAAAACACTCCCCACTTAGCATCGGAAATGGCAAAAACCTGACCATGAGTGATGTGTATGTTGATAATATTGTTAACCCCCTCACCACCACCACCATAACTAGCATTCTGTGGGCAGATTACAAACAGTTAAAAGAATGCAAGTCTTTAAAAGAATATAATAAAATGAAATACAAAATGACAAACGGTGCAGAGAGCTTCGGCTATTGGGCATTTTATCCTCGCAATTGTTGTTGCGAGGATAAAATGGAGAGGAGGAGGACTAGGTAAGCAACACTGGGTTTCTTGTAAGAGAGAAAAAGTCAGGATTAGGGATGGCAGAGAATTCCACCACGGATTCCAGTGAGGCCGGATTCTAAAGAATCCCCTGGAATCCATGGCGGAACAGCCTCCTGCCCCCCCGCCCCCCCACCGCGGAATCCCCCGGGATGGAACTTACCTGGGGCAGATGCAGTGGATGTGGCAGCGGATGTACCGGTGGCGGCAGCAGCGGCTCTGGCGGCGGCGGCAGCTGGTCTCCTGGCCAGCCGCGGCTGGGCTGCTGCAGCCACCATTGCCATCCTTCAAGCTGTGATAGGCTACATAAGAATTTACGTAACCTATCACAGCTAACCCCTAAAAAAAAAAAAGCATATGCAAATGGCAGCGGCTACGGCGGCCGCCATTTGCATTCTCTATTTTTCGCCATTCTAGCCTACGTAAATAATTATGTAGGCAATTACGGCGATAAAAAGGGAACCTCAAACAGCATAGTGGGCGCTATTTGCATCCTTTTTTTTTCATCGTTCTAGCCTATGTAAATATTTACGTAGGCTTTTATGGCGAAAAAAAGAGAAACGTAAATAGTGCCCACTATGCTATTTGCGGTTCCCTTTTTTTCGCCGAAATTGCCTATGTAAATATTTACGTCGGCTAGAACAGCGAAAAATAGAGAACGCAAATTTGCATACACTGTTTTTTGGGGGGGGGGTTTAGCCGTGATAGGCTACGTAAATTCTTACATAGCCTATCATGGCTACTTGGCTGGATGCAAATGGCGGCCGCTACGGCAACTGACATTTGCGTCCGCAGCAGCCCGTCCATGACTGGAAATCCGGCTGTGGACAGCCCTGGCCACGGAGTGGAGCCGGCCATCGAGGATCGCGGGGGGAGGACCGGATCACCTCCCCCCCCGTTGAGGATTCCGGGGGGAGGGACTGAGCACCCCCCCCTCACCGCGAACAGAATCCGTGAACAGGTAAGTCACTTTCGTAAATCCCTAGTCAGGATATAAATGCAATAATAGATAGATAGATAGATAGATAGATAGATAGATAGATAGATAGATAGGGTGTATTGCCCCTGCAGTAGGCCTCCTAATTTAGAGGTGCCAAGATAGTGATAAGTCAGATCCAGGTTTGCTTACAGGGAGCCTTTATTGAGTACTTACAGCACACAGGCGTACCCAATGGTTGGATCAGACAGCTTCTCTGAACACAGAGCCAAGGGGTACAATGGGTTTTATACCATACATGTTAGCAATGAGGCAGCCTGACAACAGCAAGCGTTATTTAGCATTCATCTACAACTTTTCCCAGCATAGGCTAAATAACTGACTTATCACTATCTGACTTATCACTCTCTTGGCCCCTCTAAATTAGGAGGCCTACTGCAGGGGTAATACATAGGGTCACAGCAGCTTGGGGTGTAGAGAACAGTGTGGTTGTAACAGAGCTAGAGATTATTCAAGCCCCTTCATGCTACAACACCCCTCTTCTACGGCCCAGATCAAATGCCTTGGTAGTGTTCCTGACTAGTTAAGCCACATGGGGAGTGAAAAACCTCTCTAAATGAACTCATTCAGACACCTCAGTCACACACTTCTCATCCAAATTAGAAAAAAGAAGGAACAGAATGTTTATCAAAAATGCTTTTAAAGAGGGAAGAAAAGGAGAACAGAGGTGAAGAGAAAAATAAATCTAACCTTTTAAACTATCTGCACAGACTCCAAACTTACTCCCCCACAAAAATCACCAGGGAAGGCCTCACATACTGCCACCTCGGTGTCAGGAGGGGAGCCAGTGTCCAGAACCATAACACATCCAGCTACCAAGAGATCCCCAGTCTCAAGGGACTAAGAGAGACCCGAGTAACTCAAACCTGAAATGGTGCAGTCCACAATTTTAATCTAGCACTGAAAAGGTTAAATAATTTTGCTAACAAAAGACTGAAGAGGCTACTTCAAATCAACAATGGCTAATTTGATCGGGAATGGTTGAACGGTCTGAATGAGAGTTTTCGGGAGACCTACAGGATGACCCCTGACTCATATTTAAGAAGACCCCATATTTATATTCCAGACCACTGACCCATGGACAAGAAGACCCTGAAATTTGGATTCTATGCTAGTTAATGTTATGTAGCAGCCATATCGGGGGTCAGACTAAGTAGCCTCATGCAGTCTCATGCTTCATGTTCTTGCTGAGCTCTTTCTCCCTTGAATATATTGTTGTAAGCTGACGAGACACAGGAATTCCTTATCTTGTCAAAGGTCATACAATTGTATATCTTGTTCTCTGCTGTTCTCTTCTGTTCTCTCCTTATCACGGCTACCCTATAACCCAGTTCTTGTATTATAAACAATGGTGCTAGGAAAAGAAATGTTGAGGACTGCAACCCCATGCGGGAGGGGGAGGAGGAGCCATTTCATATGTGTCACAATGTTTATAAAAACAATGTGCTGATGTATTTCGGGGCTTCTGGCTCTTTGGAAATGATTCCAGCCTTAAGCCCGCGCGTTAAATAAAGAATCTCTTTTTCCTTCACTCTGTGCTCTCTCTGACTCTGGGTTCTGCAACAGTTATGGCATTCAAATACCTCTACCTAAGGCTTCTTCAGTAGTGACAAATTTTATTTTCTTGGGCTCCAAGATCACCACAGATGGTGACTGTAGCCATGAAATTAAAAGACGCTTGCTCCTTGGAAGGAAAGCTATGGCAAACCTAGACAGCATAGTAAGAAGCAGAGACATCACCTTGCCGACAAAGGTCCGTCTCATCAAAGCTATGGTTTTCCCAGTAGTAATGTATGGCTGTGAGAGCTGGACTATAAGGAAGGCTGAGAGCCAAAGAATTGATGCTTTTGAACTGTGGTGCTGGAGAAGACTCTTACACGTCCCCTGGACTGCAAGGAGGTCAAATCACTCAATCCTACAGGAAATCAACCCTGAGTGCTCATTGGAAGGACAGATACTGAAGCTGAAGCTCAAATATTTTGGCCACCTAATGCAAAGAGAAAACTGTCTGGAAAAGACCCTGATGCTGGGAAAGACTGAAGGCAAAAGAAGAAGGGGACGGCAGAGGATGAGATGACTAGATAGCATCACCGATGCAATGAATATGGATTTCAGCACACTCTGGGAGAGAGTGCAGGACAGGAAGGCCTGGCGTGCTGTGGTCCATGGGGTCACAAAGAGTCGGACACGACTGAACAACAACAAAGGCTTCTTCAGACTGGCTTTGAAAGGAGAGGATGGGGGGAATGGGGTTGCCTTTTACAAGCGGCTTCTGCAGAGCAATAGCGAGGTCACAGGTGAACTGTGCTGGCAGAGATGCTGATATTATTGGTGGAACCGGGGAACTGATGCAATCTCAGATACCAACGAAGAGGAAAAAGCTGACACATGCCCGATTGTTTAAGAAACCATAACAACAAGCGCAAAGAGAATAGTTACAGCAGATGTTGCCGGATTTGTCCAAGCTTCGAGAAAGATGTACCGGGGAGAAATGTGTCGATCAAGATAACACGCCAGATGGTAGACCTTTAGCAATATTTTAGGAAGTTCCACATTCACCTGTTAGGGATAATGCCAGAGATGTTCCCAAAACATGGGGTATACAAGCTCGAATTGCTGGGAAACAGATAGACACCTCACTACTAATTGGTGAGCAGGTGCTCTAACTACCCATGCACCCAATTTTTGATTAGAAGATGGTTGTCTCATCACCCATTGGGCCCCCACCTCTGGCCAGGACAAGCACAGTAAATGACAGCTCTTTTTCTTCTGCTGCTTCACTTCATAGAATCATAGCATCATAGAGTAGTAGGGTTGGAAGGGGCCTACAAGGCCATCAAGTCCAACCCCCTGCTCAGTGCAGGAATCCAAGTCAGATCATCCCTGACAGATGGCTGTCCAGCTTCATCTTGAATGCCTCCAGCATGGGAGAGCCCACCACCTCTCTAGGTAATTGGTTCCATTGTCGTATTGCTCTAACTTCTATCGGGAAGTTCTCCTGATGTTCATGCTGCTTTGCCTCTGATCGGCTCTGGACCACTGGACCTAAGCATTTGGGTATCGATGGACCTCTTTAGACTCTTAGCCTCTAGAACTTGCAAACAACTATTCCTTGTCTAAAAATGGGCCTCATTTCCAAACTTGAAGCTGCCTTATAACCAACCTGATTAACCCTTTTCATCTAAATTTGATTAACCCCTTCTCTCTCTTTTTTATATTACCCCCTTTCTTTCTCTCTTTTTTTCTCTATTTCATTATTGATGGTTCCTCTTAAGAATACTGTAATGTTGGAAAGCGTAGAAGATGATTATGTTGTTGGTGTTCTTTGGTTCATTTATAAACATAAAGTAGAATAAAAAGTATTAGGAAAAAAAATTGGTTAACCCTTTCGATAACAGAAACAATTTTATTTAGATCCTGTCTGGCTTCTCCAGTCAACTGCTAAATCTTCACATGCCTAGAGAAACTTAGTAAGGCTTTAGCTTAGCTTTTTGCATTCAGGTCATGTGAAGGAGGGAGAGATAGTTAACAAATTTAGCTTTAGTTTAGACTTGATCTGCAAGTAGAATGCAGGCGGGCAGTGAGGAGGATCTTATCTCGCCCGCTATGTTTGTAGTGCCAGTTTTGTCAATTGCCATTCTTTTAGTTAATCTCATCTTTATGTTACGTTCTCTTTCACTACCAATAACATGATCACAGAGAAAACTTCTAATCCTTGTACAAACACCGTGCTAATTTTCTTAATTTCTGTAATTTTCTTAAATAAAGCATTCAATGGATTCCAATTGGCTTCTTGGTGTCTTTTTAATGTTTGCCTGTTTGGACTTGGTTTAGTGACCCACTACGCTTTCTAGCAGGGATGTTATGAGGGCCCAGCTGGGTCCAGGCTGGCCGGTGGACTCCCCCACCCCTGCCCCCACCTGGTCCCTGCTCCTGAGCCATGGAGCGCTGATGGACCTGGTTGGCGAGTGCCCCAGAGCTCAGCAAGCAGCCAGAAGCAGCTCAGTCAGGCTCCTCATTGCCTCACACACACCAACTGCTCTCCTCCTTGCAAGGAGTGCCGCCCCTGCCCACTGAGCTGTGTGCCCACAACCTCCTCTCCTCTGTGTGATGAGGACTCTGGCACTTAAGCCCTCGTGTGCATAATGCCCCCAAAGGGCTTCATGCGCACAAGGGCTTGACAGCCAGAGTACTCATCACAGGCGTCTGCCAACCACTCTTGCCATCATGGCACAGAGAAGGGGCGGTTGTGGGTACCCAGCTTGGTGGGCAGGGGCGATGCTCTTTTCTCCCTGTCCCATCCTGGGACAGCTACCATGGTGGCAGGACCTTGACAGGAGGAGGATAAGAGGGAAGCCCCTCTCATCTTCCTCCTGTCAAAGTGCTGCCTTCATGGTAGCCAGGGTGGGAGGGGGAGAAAGCAGCATCACCCCTACCCGCCAAGCTGTGCGCCTGCAGCTGACCTTCCTCCGTGCGAGTTGCCATTGGAAGTAGAAATGGCGACTTGCTCTTTTTCGTAAATTAAACCTTGTGCACGATGGCTGGCCTTAAAAGGCCGGCCAGTGCGCACAAGATTTAATTGACAGAAAATAGCGAGTTGCCATTTTTACATACAATGGAAACTAGCACAGGTAGGGTGGCTCGTGCATGTCGGCGGGCACGGAGGCTCAACAAGCGGGTCTGGGCCACACAAGTGGGGGCAGCAGCTCATCGAGCCTCTGGTCAACCCAGATGGAGGTGAGTCTGTCCATCCCTAGTTTCTAGAACCTAATTAATTTACGCTCTGAAGCTGAACAAGATGAAATGTCAGGGCCCGACTTCAGTACTGCAGTGGGCTTTGTAGGTTATAGCCAGGATTTGATCAGAAGCAGCCTGGAAGGGCTGGGGCCTATTCAGTTTCTGGAGTGTCAGAGTCTGTGTGAGCTTCTCTCTGTCAAGGTTCTCAGAGCAGAGCCAAGGGGAGTCACCCAACGCCCTGTCTGCCTGCTGGTCTGGCCTTGGCAGGCAGGGAGGCTGGAAGCTGCCCGTGACAACCTGACAGAGGAGGGGTAGGGTTTGCAGAAGGGTTGCTCAGGTTGAAGCAACAATGCTGGAGGGCTGAGCAGTGTCACCCTGTTCAGAGAGGGGCCTTGCTGAAAGGCTAAAGGCCCTTGTCTGTCAAGGGATCCAGAGGGGGTGTCCTACAGTCACACCTTCCCTTTTAAGCTGATGCAAAGGTGAAGAGCCTTTGCTAGGAACATCTCGACTTCATTGCCTGAAGCCTTCTATGTTTGGATCCATCATTGTCTGGGCTTTTAGAGACACTCTGCACATGGACTGGAACTTTGGATTGTTAAGGACCTGCCATGAAAAGTACCGTGAGGCTTTTCATAGACTTGAACTCTCATTGCTGTGGATTGTGTGTCTGTGTTTGTAGTCAGCTCAGTGTACGCAGGCTGGGTTTGATCTACGACTTTTGGACTTCCTTCTGCCAGAACTCATGCAGCATGGAGTTGCCAATGTGAAAGTGGTGGCCTGGAACTCCTTGCGTGTGTGGGTATGCCCTCCCCTTGATCCTGGTGGGCCATGACCATGTAGCCTGGAATTATCAACAAAAGATTCAAAGTTGGACTCTCTATGGGTGTGGGTTGTTTAGGCTTTTCCCTTGATTGCCTGATGGGTTCATTCCAGGAATCATTCCCTTTCCATGTCCAGGGTTGGAACCCCGTAAAGGATTGTCGGGGTTAGGTACCCAGGAATCCAGAGTCCCTTCCTGTGTGTTCAGAACTATGGAGATGGAAACGGAGTAACCACATTGATGAGGATCTCAGTCATGGTAGTAGTGCTTATCATGGAATCATAGAATCATAGAATCATAGGATAGTAGGGTTGGAAGGGGCCTACAAGGCCATCGAGTCCAACCCCCCGCTCAGTGCAGGAATCCAAGTCAGAGCATCCCTGACAGATGGCTGTCCAGCCTCGTCTTGAAGGCCTCCAGCATGGGAGAGCCCACCACCTCCCTAGGGAATGGGTTCCATTGTCGTATTGCTCTGACAGTCAGGAAGTTTTTCCTGATGTTCATCCGGAATCTGGCTTCCTGTCCCTTGAGCCCATGATTCCGTGTCCTGCACTCTGGGATGATCAAGAAGAGATCCTGGCCTTCTTCTCTGGGACAACCTTTCAAGTACTTGAAGAGCGCTATCATATCTCCCCTTAGCCTTCTGTTCTCAAGGCTAAACATGCCCAGTTCTTTCAGTCTCTCCTCATAGGGCTTTGTTTCCAGCTTAGCTTTGGACTGTTCTGGAATTTCATAGAGCCTATAACTACTGACCATCAGCCATAGGATTTCTGAAGAGTGTAACCATTAAGCTTTTGCTGTGGGATTCCCTGCAATAAAGAAATCTCACTGATTGAGGTGTCCAATGTCAGATTGCCTGAGCATGTGCACTGGGAGGATCGGGAAACCTGACACCAAATTAACATGACACACACCCCACAATCATGAGATGATCAAGTTTTCATTCCATGGTTTGTGCAGGAATGAGTGGGTGGGGGAAGAGAATGCTACCTTTCCCTTGAACAAAGATCCCCCCCCCCACATATCCCATCCTCACCATTCCTCAGCAGAGTTTCCTTCCTGTACTCCCAAAATGTCTGCAGCCACTGAGAGCAGTTTTGAAGCAATGCAATCCTGTTGTGGGAGAAGGCTCAGCTTCCCACTCCCTCTTGATCACTTCTGCAGCCACATTAGCTGCAGTCCAGGTGAGGGTCTCAAAGTCAAAGGTGAGGAAATCCCTCCCATTTTAGCCATATCGGACAATCCCTCTTTTGCTCCTGTCCTCGTGCAGCTCACAGCCAGACCTCTGCTGCCAGGTGAGAACCCCTAAAGGAAAGACAGATGGCAGAAGCTGAGAGCAGACCCACATCCCACTCCACCAACCTCTCTTCAGGTTTAGGGATGTACGAAGCGCTCCATCCCTCCCTGAAGAATCCTTGCTGGGGGGGGAGGCGTTCTGCGCCTCCCCCCCAGAATCCTGTCTGGCCGGCTCCACTCCGCTCCGCGGGGATTCTGTGGAGCCACCGGCCAGTTCCGCCAGCAGCCGGACATCCGGCCGCTGTCTAGCAGGGATGCAAATGGCGGCGGCTGTAGCCGCCGCCGTTTGCGTCCCTGTAGTCAGCTGTGATAGGCTACGTAAATCTTTACGTAGCCTATCACGGCTGACTTAAAAAAAAAATGCGCGTACGCAAATGGCGGCAGCTACGGCCGCCACCATTTGCGTTCCTTATTTTGGCCAATCTTAGTCTACGTAAATATTTACGTAGACTAAGACGGCGAAAATAAGGGAAACGCAAATAGTGTAGCAGACGCTATTTGCGTTCCCCCTTATTTTCGCCGTATTCATCTACGTAAATATTTACGTAGACTAAGACGGGCCAAAATAAGGAACGCAAATGGCGGAGGCTGTAGTCGCCGCCATTTGCGTACGTCCTTTTTTTTTTTTTTAAGTCAGACATGATAGGCTACGTAAAGATTTACGTAGCCTATCACGTCGTGTTTTTTTTTCTTGTTGTTTCTCCCAAGAGGGTGACATTTAGCCAGGAGAAACATCTGCTAGGGGAACTCAAAGCTGGACAGGCCTATGGAGAAAGAGTCCAGCCAGAGATAACCAGCACCCACCTGGTGATCTCTCCCCTTCCTCAGAGGCCTGAGGCCAACTGGGCTGTTTCTTTGACACTGGCAATGGGACAGCACCCTCCACTGCCCCTGAAGGCAGCAGGCTAGCTTAGGGGGCACGGAGCAGGCTGCCTGGCACACGGCTCTCTCCTCCGACCCCTGCTTGCTGCCTGCCAGCAACTGCTGCCTGACGTGACCGCTTCATGCTGCCTCATGGCAGGGCCGGCCCTGCCTGATGCCAGCCCCATGTCCACCCAACCAGGTCTGTCCCCAGAATATCAAAATTTATTTATTTATTTATTTATTGCATTTATACCCCGCCTTTTTTCCTCTTGCAAGGAACCCAAGGCGGCTTACATTATCCTCCTCCTCTCCATTTTATCCTCACAACAACAACCCTGTGAGGTGGGTTGGGCTGAGAGTCTGTGACTGGCCCAAAGTCACCCAGTGAGCTTCCATGGCCGAGTGGGGACTAGAACCCGGATCTCCCAGCTCCTAGTCCAACACTCTTGCCACTACACCACACTGGCTCTCCTAAAATAAACGAACACCATCCCAGCTCAGTCCTATGGGTGTTTGCCCAGAAGCACATATTGCTGAGTTGGGGTGTTACAGGGGACAAAGGGGCAGTGTGAGTGCTGGCCTTTCAGCCGTTCAAGGATATCGAGCAAAACACAAACACGTCTTTGGAAGGGTCATGGACTGGAAGCCATTCATGTGAACGGACATTTCTTGCGATGCTTAAACCGAAAGAGCCAGGATGCAGGAAGTTAACCAAGGCTCAAGTAACTGGTGTTTTGGGGGGGTTTCATATGCTCCCACTTTGGTGGGCAATCACCATATAAGAGAACAAAAGAGGACACAGATCTGCATAAAATGTCCTAATTTTATATGTGGTCGTTTTGCACTGCTTCATTAAAATGACTGAAAATGGATTTGTTAAAGAAAATTCAGGAAATCTACCATTTGTTTATTATTCGTATTTGTTTATTTCATTTCTTTACTGTCAAATAGACAAAGCGGTCTGGGCAGTTCACAAAAATTCCAGGCACAAATACAAGATAAAAAAAACATAATATACAACAATCTGTAACATGCAAAATTTTAAACAGCTAAAACACTTGAAGTAAGATACTGGACCTGATAAAAACAACTGACGGAAATGCCCCATCATATGCTGTCTAATGGCTGGGAGTACAGGACCATCTTAACCTGGCGCCAGAAAGATGGCAATGATGATGCCAGGTGGACCTCAGTGGGCCAGTATTCCAGAATCAGGAGCCACCACTGAGAAGTGGTTGCCATCTTATGAACCCCCCTCGGAGGAGGCGCTTGGAGGAAGGCCTCAGATGTTTATCGTAGTGTCTGGGTAGCTTCACGTCAGGAGAGGCGCTCCGTCAGGCATTGCATTTCCCTGTATGGTAGCATCTTTCTTTGCTGGCGATGAAGATTACATAGGAGAGGAGATAAGGGCAGTGGATTAGTATTAGATCAAATCCATACTCCCACCCGCAAATCACCCTCTTATGTGGCATGCCGGTCAGTATATGGGGGAAATATTTCCTTTGTCTCCCCCTTTTACAAAAGGAGCGACTGCGTGGAAAAGGGAGCAGGGTGAACAGTGGCTGGTCAATGCTGGTCAGTGCTCACAGCCTTTCTGTCTTTAGCCCTGGAAAGAGCTGAGAAAAAGGAGGAATGTCCTGAAAATAAAGGGCAGCCATGTAACTCAAATGTGATGTGACTCAGTGCTGTACCTGGAGGTAGATCAGGCCTGTTCCACACATAGGCCTCATCCCGTAGCAGAAAACAGGCCTAATCTAGCTCGGATGCTTTCTTTTCAAGCCATTTCCCCTTCCCTTGGGAGCAGATTTCGCCCTGGACGTAGCTGGCTTCTGTCAGGACCGCTGAGATCTGCCCCTTCCCACAAGGGAAGGAGAGATGTCTTGGAAGCAAGGAGCAGCCGTCATGGTGTAGCTCAAGCGCCTGAGGCCTCGTCTCTGGGCCAAATCTGCCTCAGGCACTTTATTCTCGAGCCATTTCCCCTTCCCTCGGGGGGCCGTCAGATTTCACGCGCACACCCCCTAAATCACCGTCGTTTATGGTGTGCCGGTATAGGGGGAAATCTTGCTCTACATTATTTGTGAAAAAGCGCGACTGCATGGAGAGGGAGGGAGGGAGGGGGGCAGAGCGGTGGCCTGGGAAAGGCTGCGCAGGGCTCCTGCCGGGGCTGGCGAAACATGGCCCCAGCCCCAGGAAGGGGAAATGTTTCCATCATACAGGGCAGCCATCCCACTTGAGCCATGTGGCTCGTGCGTCTGGGGTGGATCAGGCCTGTTCTCTGCTAAGAGGTGCCAAGAGGCCCCCTCAGGTCCACGGTGGTTCGCCTTCCCCGGGGTGCTGGGAGCGGGGAGACGGATATGACAGGGGCCCTTGCCCGCCGCTCCCGGGGCTCAAGGCAACAGAGGTGTTCTCTGCTGGGAGCCCCTGTGCCTCACTGGAAAGTGAGCATTCATCCATGGTGTTACCTCACACCGCCTGTGCAAATGGATGTCCGGCTCCCATTTCCTGTGCGCAGGAAGCAGAAGTGGCTGCCTTGGCTCCGAAAAGCGCAGATTTCACACACTCCTAGACAATATTCACACTGACAACAGTTCACAATGCAATGAAGTACTTCTACGGTAAAGGGAAAGAAAGATCACTTACACACATACGTCCAGCGTGTACAGAAACAGAGAGAAAAGGGTCAGATTTCCATTCAATCTGCCATGTTCCTCTGTGAAGAAGTATTCCTAGAGTCAGGAGGGAAGGCAGGGCCTCTCCCACAAGGTGAAACTTCCCTCAATGCCCCTCAGTTCTGTGCCACCGATGTGCCTCATACCACACTTGGTGACTATTCTGTTCTGAGCTTACTGCTTGATTGCTACAGGGTGGTCTAGTCCCTCTGAGCCCCTTGCTCTGCGTGACCCCCAGCTCCTAAGGTCATTGTGGACGTCTTTGTCAATTCCAGAGAAACTCAAAATGTCTCCAGATTCTCTTTCAGCATCCTGGCTCTGCACCTGCAGTCGGCAACGTATCTAAGACTAAGGTGCATCAGCCACAAGCTCTTCCCCATAAACGTCTCTCTTTAGCAAAATCAAAGGACTCTGCTACCCAAACAAGCACTTCCCGAAATTTGCTCTGGCTCAAACTAGGCCCACAGAACCAACCTTTTATCAGCCGACAAATCTTTGGTTCTCTTAGCTTTCCCATCCTGCCCCATCCTGTACCTGTCTTATGCTACCTATGCTGCTCTTATAGGTAAGCAAACACCTTATGGCGGGTTCATATAGACTTCTGCCTTAAACAAGCTCAGAATGCCTTTCAAGCTTCTTAGTCTGGTGAAGACTTCTGGAAAACTCAAAAGCATGCAACATTTTGGCTGGCCCTAATAAACGCAGTGCCCTACCATGGAGTCAAGCAATAGGTTTCTTGCCTCATCTGCTCTAACTGTTGTGGCTGCCCTTCCGATGTGTTGTTGTTGTTATTTATTACATTTCTATACCGCCCCATAGCCAAAGCTCTCTGGGTGGCTAACAGAAGTGAAAACATTAAGATACAATATACACAATTTAAAAGCAAGCAGACAATGTACACAAACAACATATAACTAAAAACAACTCTGAGCAGTCAGTCGTAACTAAAGACACACCCAGGATCGATTAAAACTCAACCTGTGTCGCCGGCTGGAGAGTAATATTCATTGTCCGTTGAAAAGTGGCTCTGCTTTAACCCTGAAATGTGTCTTTATGCCAATCTCTGCTGGTATCTACCCATCATTGTAAGCCAAGGTGAGGCACCTTTGGAGCTGAAAGGACAGATGTTAGAAAAAAGAAACCCGCCCAAGGCAGACTCAGAGCCAGTTTATTGATAGAATGCAAGTCATTCGAGCCTCACAGGCACAGGCACCGTTTGCATGTGTGTCTATTCCTTTCTCTCCTCAAGGCAAAGTTGCAGGACTGGCTGCTTCCTTACTTTTCAGGCCATCTTCATCAAGTGGTGGGATTTGGGGGACTGGGGGAAAGAAGCAAGAACAGTATCAGCCTCAGATAGGACACCAGATACACAACCTAGCCAAGAATGAGATATTCCACAAGCAAAGGCTATGGAAGGAGACAGACTGCAGCTCCTTGGTCCATCCCTTCTGTTGACTACTCAGGCACAGTAATGAGCTTTTCTACATGAGGCCTTCATTCTGCGCTCATGGTTCCTTACTCATGGTTGTTAGCTGGATGCCGTGATCCTCCCGTTTTGCTTCTGCTTTTTCAGAGCACTTTCCCAGTTTTCTTCAGAACAGAGAAAATGGGGTATTATTTCTGAACGTGCCATTTCTGCTGGTGTATTTACGCCATTCCACTAAAGCACAGCTCCACCTCGAGGTTTTGTAGTGGAAAAGCAGAAAAGGAAAAGCTCTTCGTGTGGAGATCTCAGTTCTGCGATGAAACCAAAGGTGGATACAGCAATCGGCAGACTCATGCAGAAAAGCTTCTCACCAGCTCTGGGCATGCAGTGCATGGCAATCTCCAGAGTTCATCAGTGTTCCACCATCTCCACTGTTGGAGTCGGTGCTAAAGTCAGGGAGCATCTATGTCAGGATTTGTCCCATTCCAGTAGGTCTCGCGGCCTCTGAACCACAGTCTGCTTCAGATTTTAGGAAGGATAATGTAGAGTCTGGTACAGCTGGGAAGGTCACTGCCATGGGAGCATGTCACTGTTCAATTTCTCAGCTAGTTATGGGTGAAGAGAAAGAGGGATAAGATCCAGCAGAGTAAGTAGACTGTACGAAAGAGCCGCGTTTCGGCCATGAGCTGATTTCTGAGTCATGACCGGTGTTCCCACAGTCCCCAAGGCAGGTGACCTGATCACAACATGAGATCAGATTCATCTGGCAGGACTTGTTCTTGACAAATCCATGTTGGCTTCGAGTAATCACTGCATTGTTTGCAAGGTGCTTCCAGATGGATTGCTTCATCATCTGCTCCAGATTTGTCTCCCAAAAAATATTGGGGAAATGCATGAGCTTCGCTTCCTTCCATGCATTCATCAACTCAAAGGAAAAGGCTAGAGTGTTTGGAAGAGATGGAAAGAAGATACAGTGGAGCTACTACCTTTTCCCCTGGGGTTTATGGAGAGGAATGCCCCATTCAGAGTCCCTAAATACCAGTGTGGTGTAGCAGTTACAGTGCCAGACTAGGACGGGGGAGGTCTGGGTTCAAATCCCCACTTGCCCATGAAACTCACTGGGCGACACAGAGGCGGTCACTAGCTGTCAGCCTAGCTTTCCTTACAGGGCTGTTGTGAGGAGAGAAGTGGGGAAGGAATATAGGGTGAAGAGCATTGCTGGTAGCGACATCTTTCATTGCCTAGAACTCGTCCTCGCCTGCATGGTTTTTTCTCGCCAAACAGTTTCTGCCTGGTCCTGCAAGTGGAACAGGCAGCATTTCAGGGAAAGCCACCTTGGCGGTACTGATTTCAGCCTCCTGCCTAGGAACCTAATTTGGCTTCCAGGACCTCACAACTGCATTTCCCCATGCCACTGATATCAACATGGACCACGACCACTGGCCCCACCCCAGCACTAACTTCAAATGCTACCCAGATCTTCATGCCCATCACAGTCCCAGCTGCCTATCCCTGGAGGCACATCTTCAGGATGGGGTGATTCCCCCCTCCCCCAGGAATGGATCCCTTCTAAAGGACCATTTCCCTCATCCTCAGCATGACTCCCTCCTTTCCCGAGATCCCATTTATCTGTGACAGCCGAGAAGCTCTCACTCAGCGATTGGGACTCTGCTATTAGGTCCCCAAAGGTCTCATCCAGCAACCCCTCTGCCTCTCTCAGCTTCTCTAGGTTAGCAGTCCTGGCTTCGAGGGAATGAACGTGTTCCCGGAGAGCCAAGAACTCATTACACGAATCTTCAACATCTGTCCAGCTGGCATATAACCATACATGTGGCACTCAGTGCAACACACTGGCTAGCACCTACGTCCCTACTAGCTTTCTACCATCATAACTGTTTTTTAAGTTGTTGTCGTTTGGTTTGTTTACCTGGAAAACTAAGTTCTTTGCTAGGAGAAGGTGGGGACTTTCTTTAAAGTTACTTCCTGAAAGTTACTTACTAGTAGAAGGCACCAAAGAGTCAACTGCCCTGGCCTCCTCACCCCATTGCTGAACTCGCATGGGTGCTTAACTTGCTTGTATGCTGTTACTTTGTCACTGGGGCTGCGAGTCTTCAACCACTCAGGAATCTCTATTGGAGTTGGGCTGCAAGAACTCTTAAGTTTCTGGCGGATTCCTCCCCCCCCCCCCCGATTTAGCTTGTAAAGGGTTTCCCTTCTGGAATTCAGTTCCCTTTTCTGTGACCTTGTTTTGGTAGCAGCTGATGATTTATGAGTTCAAATGAGTTTTAAATGATCCCCTGTGGTAATTTAATACATAAATGTGTAAATAGCACTTATCTTCTACTTCTGCAGGTGCTTAACTCACTTGCGTGCCAATGCTTTATCACTGGGGCTGAGACGTGTCATCACTGGGGCTCCACGCACCCCAAGACCTGGCTCGTTTTGCCACCCGCCTTCTGATATGGCTCCAGGTCGCTTACCCCAACTGCTCCTGCAGCCAGTCCAATTAAAGGGCCTCCTGTAAAAAGCAAGGGAGGATGCAGCTCAACGACTGGTTGTCACCAGCTATCAGGGAGTGGGGATGAAGGTCAGGTGAGACCCCTGGGGGTGGAGATGTTCTTTGTAAAGGAGAGGACAATAATCAATGGGTCATTGGAGAGGACAATAGACAGTGGGAAGGGATGTGGTTTACAAGGGAATAGCGTGTGTATTAACCAAAATGAAAAGCTGAACTCTCAAACTTGGGAAGAGCCTGTTTCTGAACTTAGCTTCTGACATGCTCTATAGGACATAAAACCTGAGCCCAAACAGAAGGCAGTCTACACTTTTTTTGTTGTTTAAAAGCAGTTTCCTCCACTAGCCATTTCTGTACAATGCCCCTAGTCAGAACAGAGCTATGCCGGTTTCCAAACTTGGGTTTAATTGAAGTACATGGCTGAGGTTGTCTTCAACCCACTGAGGAACCTCTGGAAGAGCAGGGCTGCAAGAATGCAAAGTTACTGCTGGGTTCCCCTAAGATTTAGCTCCCAAATGTGAGTGTGCAAAGGGTTTCCCTTCTGGGACTTCATAGAATAGTAAGGTTGGAAGGGGCCTACAAGGCCATCGAGTCCGACCCCCGACTTAATGCATAAATACGTAAATGACACATACCTTCCCATCACATGGATGCTTAACCCGCTTGTGTGCTGAGGCAATGAAACACGCACTGTGATGATTCATCGATGGCGTTCCTCGCACTCTCTTCCTTATAACAAGATTCAGTCATATCCATCTCCGCTCCAGTTCATTCTCTCTTCGATGTCATGAGGCAGTTGGAGAATGCTTCCATACACTCTTTAGGGGTCTGTCTTCCAACAAGGAAGACTAACTAAGTGATGATGTCCTCCTTTTTTCAGAACTCCTTCCTTTCAGAGGTCTGTAGTACAACATTTCCAACAAGGCAGTGGTGAGGTGGCTCGTACTGGTCCATCTCCCCCCCCCCATACCCTCTCTCTCTTCCATGCCTCGTGGCACTGGGAGATTCTTTCCATACTCTCTGTTGGAGTTTTCTGGAATTCCATGGAGCTGTGGTCCACATGGATCTAAAAGACAATACAATCCTACGTCTGCCTGGGGTCCATCTATCCAGTCTGCTGCAGCGGGGAGGAAGGGGAGGCACATCTGCCCCACAGGAGTACTGAAGTGGTTCGTAATGGTCCAGCTCCGCTCCAGCCCTCTGTCTCTTCAACGCCTCAAGGCACTAGGAGATTCTTTCATAATCTGTCTTTAAATTTGCTGGAATTGCATCGAGCTGGGGTCCAAATGGATGCAAATCATGACGCTGTCCTCTTTCTACCTGGCGTCCATCTCTCCGTTCGGGTGCAGCGGTGGAGGCAAGGAAGGATGAATGATGATGTGGTCCATGTCCGCCCATCCCCATCTCTCCATTCAGCTGTATCCCTGGAGGAAGAGAAGGCACATCTGCCTCAAAGGAGTGCTGAGGTGGCTCATAACGGTCCAGCTCCCCTTCAGCTCCCTCTCTCTTCCATGCCTCAAGGCACTATGAGATTTCTTCCATACTCTCTCTTGGAGTTTGCTGGAATTCTATGGAGCTGGGGTCCACATGGATCCAAATGACAATGCCGTCCTCCTTCTACCTGGGGTCCTTCACTCCATTCAGCTGCAGATCTGGAGGCAAGGAAGGTACATCTGCCCAAAGGAGTGCTGAGGTAGATTGCAATGGCCAAGCTCCCCTCCAGCTCCCTGTCTCTTCCATGCCTCAAAGGCCAAGGAGATGGCTTCCATAGTCTCTTGGAGCTCACTAGAATTCCCTGGAGCTGGAGTCCACATGGATCCAAATGACGATCCCGTCCTCCTTCTTCCCTGTTCATCACTGCATTCAGCTGCAGTTCTGAAGGCAAGGAAAGCACATCTGCATAACAGGAGTGCTGAGGTAACTCGTAATGGTCCAGATCCCCTCCAGCTCCCTCTCTTTTCCATGCCTCAAAGGCCAAGGAGATTGTTTCCATAGTCTCTTGGAGTTCGCTGGAATTCCCTGGAGCTGGGGTCCAAATGGATTCAAATGACGATCCCATCCTCATTCCTCCCTGTCCATCACTCCATTAAGCTGTAGCTCCAAAGGCAAGGAAGGCACATCTGCCCCACAGGAATGCTGAGGTGGCTTGTAATGGTCAAGCTCCCCTCTACGCCTCAAGGCATTAGGAGATTCTTTCATTGTTGTTGTTGTTGTTGTACAGTCGTTCAGTCATATACGACTCTTCGTGACCCCATGGACCATAGCACGCCAGGCCTTCCTGTCCTGCGCTCTCTCCTGGAGTGTGTTCAAGTTCATATTCATTGCATCGGTGAGGCTATCTAGCCATCTCATCCTCTGCCGTCCCCTTCTCCTTTGCCTTCAGTCTTGCCCAGCATCAGGGTCTTTTCCAGAGAGTTTTCTCTTCACATTAGGTGGCCAAAATATTTGAGCTTCAGCTTCAGTATCTGTCCTTCCAATGAGCACTCAGGGTTCATTTCCTTTAGGATGGACTGATTTGACCTCCTTGCAGTCCAGGGGACTTGTAGGAGTCTTCTCCAGCACCACAGTTCGAAGATTCTTTCATAGTCTGTCTTTAAATTTGCTGGAATTGCATCGAGCTAGGGTCCACATGGATCCAAATAACAATGCCGTCCTCCTTCTACCTGAGGTCCTTCACTCCATTCAGCTGCAGTTATGGAGGCAAGGAAGGCACATCTGCCCAAAGGAGTGCTGAGGTGGCTCGTAATGGTCCAGCTCCCCTCCAGCTCCCTTGCTACTGAATTCCTCAAAGGGCTAGGAGATTCTTTCATACTCTTTCTTGCATTTTGCTGGAATTCCATAGAGCTGGGGTGCACATGGATCCAAGAGATGATGCCGTCCTCCTTCTGACTGGGAACCATCTCTCCATTCAGCTGCAGCGCAGGGGGAAAGGAAGGCACATCTGCCCCACAGGACTACTAAGGTGGCTTGTAATGCTCCATCTCCCCTCCAGCTTCGTCTCTCTTCCATGCCTCAAGGCACTAGATTCTTTGCATAGTCAGCTTCAGTTCTGGAGGCAAGGAAGGCACATCTGCCCAAAAGAGTGCTGAGGTGGCTCGTAATGGTCCATCTCCCCTCCACCTCCCTCTCTACTGCATGCCTCAAGGCACTAGGAGATTCTTTGAATAGTCTCTACTGGAGTTTGCTGGAATTCTATAGAGCTGGGATCCACATGGATCCAAATGACAATCCAAACTGCATTCAGCTGCAGTTCTGAAGGCAAGGAAAGCACATCTGCATAACAGGAGTGCTGAGGTAACTCGTAATGGTCCAGATCCCCTCCAGCTCCCTCTCTTTTCCATGCCTCAAAGGCCAAGGAGATTGTTTCCATAGTCTCTTGGAGTTCGCTGGAATTCCCTGGAGCTGGGGTCCAAATGGATTCAAATGACGATCCCATCCTCATTCCTCCCTGTCCATCACTCCATTAAGCTGTAGCTCCAAAGGCAAGGAAGGCACATCTGCCCCACAGGAATGCTGAGGTGGCTTGTAATGGTCAAGCTCCCCTCTACGCCTCAAGGCATTAGGAGATTCTTTCATTGTTGTTGTTGTTGTTGTACAGTCGTTCAGTCATATACGACTCTTCGTGACCCCATGGACCATAGCACGCCAGGCCTTCCTGTCCTGCGCTCTCTCCTGGAGTGTGTTCAAGTTCATATTCATTGCATCGGTGAGGCTATCTAGCCATCTCATCCTCTGCCGTCCCCTTCTCCTTTGCCTTCAGTCTTGCCCAGCATCAGGGTCTTTTCCAGAGAGTTTTCTCTTCACATTAGGTGGCCAAAATATTTGAGCTTCAGCTTCAGTATCTGTCCTTCCAATGAGCACTCAGGGTTCATTTCCTTTAGGATGGACTGATTTGACCTCCTTGCAGTCCAGGGGACTTGTAGGAGTCTTCTCCAGCACCACAGTTCGAAGATTCTTTCATAGTCTGTCTTTAAATTTGCTGGAATTGCATCGAGCTAGGGTCCACATGGATCCAAATAACAAATTCTGACTGGGAACCATCTCTCCATTCAGCTGCAGCGCAGGGGGAAAGGAAGGCACATCTGCCCCACAGGACTACTAAGGTGGCTTGTAATGCTCCATCTCCCCTCCAGCTTCGTCTCTCTTCCATGCCTCAAGGCACTAGATTCTTTGCATAGTCAGCTTCAGTTCTGGAGGCAAGGAAGGCACATCTGCCCAAAAGAGTGCTGAGGTGGCTCGTAATGGTCCATCTCCCCTCCACCTCCCTCTCTACTGCATGCCTCAAGGCACTAGGAGATTCTTTGAATAGTCTCTACTGGAGTTTGCTGGAATTCTATAGAGCTGGGATCCACATGGATCCAAATGACAATGCCGTCCTCCTTCTACCTGGGGTTCTTCACTCCATTCAGCTGCAGTTCTGGAGGCACGGAAGGCTCATCTGCCCCACAGCAATGCTGAGGTGGCTTGTAAGGGTCCAGCTCCCCTCCATCTCCCTATGTCCTGCATGCCTCAAGGTGCTAGGAGGTTTTTTCATATTCTCTCTTGGATCTTTCTGGAATTCCATAGAGCTGGGGTACACATGGATACAAGTGATGATCCCGTACTCGTTATGCTTGGGAGCAATCTCTCCATTCAGCTGCAGCGCTGAGGGAATCTCTCCATTCAGGTGCAGTTCTGGAGTCAAATAAGGCACATATTCCCTACAGGAATGCTGAGGTGGCTTGTAATGGTCCAGCTCCCCTCCAGCTCCCTCTCTCTTCCATGCCTCAAGGCACTATGAGATTCGTTGAATAGTCTCTACTGGAGTTTGCTGGAATTCTATGGAGCTGGGGTGCACATGGCTCCAAGAGATGATGCCGTCATCCTTTTTTCTGGGAACCATCTCTCCATTCAGCTGCAGCGCTGTCGGAAAGGAAGTCACATCTGCGCCATGGGAGTGCTGAGGTGGCTCGTAATGGTCCAGCTCCCCTCCAGCTCCTTCTCTCTTCCATGACTCAAGGCACTAGGAGATTTCTTCCATACTCTCTCTTGGATCTTGCTGGAATTCCATGGAGCTCATTTCCACATGGATCTAAATGACAATGCTGTCCTTCTTCTACCTGGCGTCCATCTATCCATTCTGCTGCAGTTCTGTAGTCAAGGAAGTCACATCTGTCCCAAAGGAATGCTGAGGTGGCTTGTAAGGGTCTATCTTCCCTCCAGCTCCCTCTCTCTTCCATGCCTCAAGGCACTAAGAGATTTCTTCCATACTCTCTGTTGGATCTTGCTGGAATTCCATGGAGTTGGGGTGCACATGGATCCAAATGACAATGCCGTCCTACCTGGGGTCCATCTCTCCATTCAGCTGCAGTTCTGGAGTCAACGAAGGCACATCTGCCCAAAGGAGTGCTGAGGTGTCTTCTAATGGTCCAGCTCCCCTCCAGCTCCCTCTCTCTTGCATGACTCAATTCACTAGGAGATTGTTTCCATACTCTCTCCTGGATTTTGCTGGAATTCCATGGACCTGGGGTGCACATATTTCCAAATGACGATGCCGTCCTCCTGCCGCTTGCGATCCATCTCTCCATTCAGCCGCATTCCTGGAGTCAAAGAAGGCACATCTGCCCCACAGGAATGCTGAGGTGGCTTGTCATCGTCCAGCTCCGCTCCAGCTCCCTCTCTCTTCCATGCCTCAAGGCACTAGGAGATTTCTTCCAAACTCTCTCTTGGAGTTTCCTGTAATTCCATGGAGCTGGGGTCCACTTGGATCCAAATCACAATTCCTCCTCCTTCAACCTGTGGTCCTTCACTCCATTCAGCTGCAGTTCTGGAGGCAAGGAAGGCACATCTGCCCACAGGAGTGCTGAGGTGGCTCGTAATGGTCCAGCTCCCCTCCAGCTCCCTCTCTACTGCATGCCTCAAGGATCTTGGAGATTCTTTCATAGTCTGTCTTTAAATTTGCTGGAATTTCATGGAGCTGGTGTCCACATGGATCCAAATCATGATACGGTCATCCTTCTACCTGGGGTCCACCTCTCAATTCAGCTGCAGGGGTGGAGGCAAGGAAGGCACATCTGCCCCACAGGACTGCTGAGGTGGCTTGTAATGATCCAGCTCCCCTCCAGCTCCCTCTCTCTTCCATGTCTCAAGGATCTTGGAGATTCTTTCATAGTCTGTCTTTAAATTTGCTGGAATTTCATGGAGCTGGTGTCCACATGGATCCAAATCATGATACGGTCATCCTTCTACCTGGGGTCCACCTCTCAATTCAGCTGCAGGGGTGGAGGCAAGGAAGGCACATCTGCCCCACAGGACTGCTGAGGTGGCTTGTAATGATCCAGCTCCCCTCCAGCTCCCTCTCTCTTCCATGTCTCAAGGATCTTGGAGATTCTTTCATAGTCTGTCTTTAAATTTGCTGGAATTTCATGGAGCTGGTGTCCACATGGATCCAAATTATGATACGGTCATCCTTCTACCTGGGGTCCACCTCTCAATTCAGCTGCAGGGGTGGAGGCAAGGAAGGCACATCTGCCCCACAGGACTGCTGAGGTGGCTTGTAATGATCCAGCTCCCCTCCAGCTCCCTCTCTCTTCCATGTCTCAAGGATCTTGGAGATTCTTTCATAGTCTGTCTTTAAATTTGCTGGAATTTCATGGAGCTGGTGTCCACATGGATCCAAATCATGATACGGTCATCCTTCTACCTGGGGTCCACCTCTCAATTCAGCTTCAGGGGTGGAGGCAAGGAAGGCACATCTGCCCCACAGAAATGCTGAGGTAGCTTGTAATGGTCCAGATCCCCTCCAGCTCTCTGTGTCTTCTACGCCTCAAGGTACTAAGAGATTCTTTCATACTCTGTCTTTAAATTTGCTGGAATTGCATCGAGCTGGGGTCCCCATGGATCCAAATCATGACACTGTCTTCCTTCCACCTGGCGTCCATCTCTCCGTTCAGCTGCAACGGTGGAGGCAAGTAAGACACATCTCCCCACAGGGGTGCTGAGGTGGCTTGTAATCATCCAACACCCCTACAGCTCCCTCTCTCTTCCATGCCTCAAGGCACTAGGAGATTGTTTCCATACTCTCTCTTGGAGTTTGCTGGAATTCCATGGAGCTATGGTCTACCTGGATCCAAATCACAATGCCGTCCTCCTTCTACCTGGCGTCCATCTCTGCGCTAAGCTGCAACGGTGGAGGCAAGTAAGACACATCTCCCCACAGGAGTGCTGAGGTGGCTCGTCATCGTCCAGCTCCCCTACAGCTCCCTCTCTCTCTTCCATGCCTCAAGGCACTAGGAGATTGTTTCCATACTCTCTCTTGGGGTTTGTTGGAATTCCATGGAGTTGGGGTGCACATGGATCCAACTGACCATGCCGTCCTCCTTCTACCTGATGTCCTTCATTCCATTCAGCTGCAGTTCTGGAGGCAAGGAAGGCACATCTGCCCAACATGAATGCTGAGGTGGCTCATCATGGTCCATCTCCCCTCCAGCTCCCTCTCTCTTCCATGCCTCCAGGTGCTAGGAGAATCTTTCCATGATCTCTCTTGGAGTTTGCTGGAATTCCATGGAACTGGGGTCCAAATGGATTCAAATGACAATGCCGTCCTCCTTCTACCAGGGGTCCTTCACTCCATTCAGCTGCAGTTCTCGAGGCAAGGAAGGCACATCTGCCCAAAGGTGTTCTGAGGTGGCTCATAATGGTCCATCTCCCCTCCAGCTCCCTCTCTACTGCATGCCTCAAGGCGCTAGGAGATTCTTTCATACTCACTCTTGGATTTTGCTGGAATTCCATAGAGCTGGGGTGCTCATGGATCCAAGAGATGATGCCGTCCTCCTTCTGCCTGGGAATCATCTCTCCATTCAGCTGCAGCACTTGGGGAAAGGAAGGCACATCTGCCCCACAGGACCGCTGAGGTGGCTCGTTATGGTCCATCTCCCCTCCAGCTCCCTCTCTCTTCCATGTCTCAAGGAACTTGTAGATTCTTTCATAGTCTGTCTTTAAATTTGCTGGAATTTCATGGAGCTGGTGTCCACATGGATCCAAATCATGATACGGTCACCCTTCTACCTGGGGTCCATCTCTCCCTTCAGCTGTATCCATGGAGGCAAGTGCACATCTTCCCCAAAGGAGTGCTGGGCTCGTCACGGTCCAGCTCCCCTCCAGCTCCCTCTCTCTTCCATGCCTCAAGGCACTAGGAGATTGTTTGCATACTCTCTCTTGGAGTTTGCTGGAATACCATGGAGCTGGGGTCCACATGGATCCAAATGACAATGCCATCCTCCTTCTAGCTGGTGTCCATTCCATTCAGCTGCAGTTCTGGAGGCAAGGAAGGCACATCTGCCCAACAGGCTTGCTGAGGTGTAGAAAGTATGGGTCTCTTCGATACTGACAAACATTTCCGGCTTCTTCGGCCTCCGGGAGGTTTCCTCCCTGCGTCACTGCTACAATATGCCGTGTGAGAGCCATAGAAGGCCCCACTGCCCAGATTGTCTTCTTTGTCTCATGAGGCCCGTTCGCCACCAAGACAATGTCATTATGGCAATAGAGACAGCGACTTGCTGCGCTGTTCCCACCCTTGACAGCCCTCTCGCTCACCACAGCAGCTCGGGAGGCACACGGCGACCTTGCGCACCCACCATCTAAGCCACCTGAAGCTCCATCATGGGAGCCTAACACAGTACCAGGTTTTACAGCTCCACCACTCGCTTTATGCCTTCCTATCCAGCCAAATTCTTCCAGCACGTGACCTGAAAAGTCCCGCCGATCCACCGCCCACTACGCACTCACCGCCAGCAGGGCCACTCGCCCAGCCAACCCTGGCCCCTAATACACAAACCCTGGCTCATGACCCCTCTTCACGACAGGACAACTTTGTCCAGGCTCATCCGCTGCCTCTTCAGCGCGAGCGTCAGCATCCTCATCAGACACCGCCACAGAGGACCAAAATCCTCTTTCAATGCTGGACGGCATCCGGCCCTGTGCCGACCCAATTCTGGGGGTGGCGAAGTCCCTGGGACGAGATATTGAAGTTCCCCCAGTCCCAGTAATGGACCTGTTTTTTCAACAAATACAACCGGATTTGGCTCCACCCATCACCGTAGCGATGCTCCCTATGCTGCTCCATGTAACAATCTTGGGCAGAACCTTCCGCTCTCCCACCCACGTCTAGAAAGACAGAGAACCTTTTCAGGGGTCAAAAAGAGGACTGCTCCTTCCTCTTCAAGCAGCCCACGCCGAACTCCGTAATAGTGGGGGCATCGCAACTGAAGATGAGGCGAAAGCCTCACACTGCTCCTGTGAGTTCAGCGGGGAGGGAATTTGACTCTCTAGGATGTAGAATTTATTCCATAGCAGCACTACCACTCTGAGAAACAAACTATGAGGCCTCCATTGCAGCCTGCCAACTGTTCTTATGGGGGAAAGCGGCTACCTTCTCTGATTGTCTTCTGAGGAGGGGGCTTTGCTGTTCTGTCTTTCTTTGAGATGAGAGCTGGGATGAGGAGGAAGCATTGCCCAGAGGCCCCCCAAAGCCCTGGCTGGGAGCTTTGAGAAAAAGAAGGACGCCACACATTCATGGAGGACCAGGGTCTGTCCGCTTCTGTGTGCCACGTTAGCTCAATGGAACCTCCATCCAAAATGGGGACAACAAGGCAAAGAGGGGCTTTTCTTGAGGGCTGTGTGCCCTTGTAGAGTTAATGAAAGCCTCTTCTCTCTTGAGAAAGGATTTTAAACACTAGGGGTGTTTCTACACGAGGCATTTATCATGCGCTCATGGTCGTTCACTCACGGAAGGCCACAGGTCCTTTTCACGATGTCACCAGCCTCCGGTGCCTCTCTCATTTTTCAGGTTTATTCCACCGTTTTAAAAACCACAGAAAATGCAGTGACAACCCCCCCCCCGCCCCCCACCAAAACCACATCAAAGGTGAGGTGTAATTCAAGAATCATGCAATATTTTAGAAACCTTGCTGCACCATCTACTGGCTGAGCAAATTAAACGCATGGGACGTGCCCACAAAAGGACCGGGGAAAACAAGGGATGGGGGGAAGCACGCGTGTTGTGCCCAGTGTAAGCCCGCGAAGACTCCAGGAGACTAAGCTCCAGTAAGTCTGCGGGTTTCTTCCTCAATGCACTGCAGAGAAGCTCGAAGGGAGGACGGGGTGTGGAACGTGCATTCTGCCCAGTGAAAAATGCCCTTAGGAATATCACAGAAACCATCTCTGAGACGTGGGGCAGTGCTGAGGGGAAGCAGCGGGCAGCCAGTCTCACAGGTTCTTAGAAATGGTTTCTTAAAGCAGCACATGCCAGCTGATGCTGCTTCGTCCACACTCCTCCTCAGTCTTCCCCCAAAGATAAACCCCTTTCCCCCTCTCCCTACCGCAGGGAAAGAAGGTCGCCAACAGGTGGGGCCGATGTCCGCGTCGTCCGTTTTGATCCGGCCACCGTCCTTGTGAGCCAGACGTCCCAGACTGGGAAGAGCCAGCGGGACAAGCACGACATCACCCTCGGGAAACCGTCCCGGCTCAGAGGAGGAGGCAGCTTTGGATGGGCTGGCCCTTGCCGGGAGACCCCTGCCCCCAGGTCCGGAGAGCTGTATCGGAGCAGTAACTCCTGCGCTGACCGAGAGTTTTCCGGCCCCGAGAATGACTGAATGCTCATTGCTGGGCCCCCAAAGCCACTGGGGAGGCAAGTCGGGGCACTCCGAGATCAGCTATTCTGCCTGCGAGGCCTGTGCAGGGGGAGGAGGCCGGTCCGAGGCTTGGCCAGAAAAAGAGGTTAGGCAAGGCGGTGACTGGCGAACTGCTGCTCTTGCTTTTCGGGAGGGACGGTGGCGCTGCTCCGTTACAGACCCCTCTGGTCTGTCTGGGGGTCTGCCTCTTTCCCCTGCTTGGCCTGTCTGTTGGACAGGAAGAACTAATTCCAAACGCACGCCCGAAGGCTGCCGTCCCCCGCGCCCCGAGGAGCAAAAGCCATGGTGCCCGGTGGCCCCCTCTCCTCACGACGGAAAGTGAGCCTTGAGGCTGCCCGGGGAAGGCAGGTGTCCCTGGGGGCGCGAAGTCGTTGGGGCCAGGGCCCGTTTCTGGGGTCCTGCCCTGAATTCTACCACGGACAGGAAGGGCCCCCTTGTGCTGAAAGACCGGGCCCTTTCCCTTGGCCGGGGGCCCAGCGGTCTCGGCGCCTCTGCTGTGGCTCTACTCACCAAGGAGGAAGCCTGCTGCCTTGGCCCTGCCGCTCGCTTCGTGGTAGGACGGTGCGCGCGCTCCCAGATCGTGCCCCTCTGGAGCGGCTTGCTGCAGCATGTGCTCTTGCGGCGAAGAAAGTGGCGAATGGGAGTCAGGCGTCTTTGCGCAGAGCGGGGAACTCCCTGCCGCAAGCCTCCTGCCTCAAGGGGCCGAGTGCCTGCAGAAACCATGCCCCCGTTGGGCCCGCAGGCCGCCCATTGGCCTGGCCTGCGGCCTTTATACCACTGACGCCTTCCGGCTTGGACACACGTCCAGGCCACCACTGCCTGACCCTCTGTGGCGCCTGGGGCCACGGGCCCGTTTCAGTGAGGTTCTGCATGGGGAATTCAAGGATCCCAGAATGCAGAGCCATATTAACTACGTCCCTTTGATTCCAAAAGAGGGACCACGAATAACACCAGTTGCCCTCCCGCCCTCCCCGCATCAGTCCTCTGCCCCCCCCTTGCAGTTCCGCCGCCCCACCCCTTTCTGCACTTTTTCCAGCTGTGCAAGCTCTTTTTTGAGGTGTGGTGGCCAGAACGGTACACAGCCCCTGGGGCGAAGTCAAGAAGCTTCTTGGGGAGGATGGAAGAGGCCTGTGACCCAGGCGTGTGACTGGGCTACCAGGAGAGGAAGACTACAGCTCAACAGTAGTCAACTACATGTAGCCATTTCAGGAGAGGCAGCTGCATTTGTCTCCTGCAGCAGAAGCACCAAAGAGCTTTGTGGCACCTTAAGGACGAATGGATGCCTTCTGCCATAAGCTTCTGAGGATGCCGCCCATGTCTTCAGGCGTGCCTCCTGCTCAGTTCTGTCCTGCCCACGTCGGTGCTCTTTTTACACTTGTGAGGTCTCCAGATCTTCTAAGATCTCCAGGGTCAATCCAAATGATGCCAGCATCACTAGGCTAGAACAAGCCACATTTTCCAATATGATCAGGCAGCTGCTGGGTGAGGGCCCCTCCAGAGCAGGACAACATCCCCACGCCCGGCTGCTGAACGCTGTTCTCTCACTGGGAAGGCTCTCGGAGATCTCTCCAGGCCTCCTCCTGCCCACTTGTGGTGGATGTAGACACCCTCATTTACCCCTGCCTCCCCCCCCGTAAACCCCGGCAAACAGCATAAACTGCCAGTTTGGTGAAGTGGATGAAGTGTTGGATGGGGCAAAGAAGATGCGTCTTCAACTTCCAGCTTGGCCATGAAATTTACTGCGTGGCCCTGGGACAGTCTCTCTCTCTCTCTCTCTCTCTCTCTCTCTCTCTCTCTCTCTCTGAAACCTACCCCAGAAGGTTGTTGTGAGGATCAAGTGGGAGAATTGTAATCTCCCTGAAGGACAGGTAGGATACTGTTACAAAGCACCCACATCCTAATGTTTTGAGAAGGGGCCTGGATATGGGACTTGAGATCCTTTGCTCTTGGAGAAGAGTGGAAAAGCAAGTTCCCTAGGATACTGAAGCTGTGCATGTCACTCAAGAGAAGCTGCAGGCTTCTTGCAACCACTTCCCGGCCACCCTTTGTACCCAGACTGCCTTCATTCCTCGGCATTGGCACAGTGTGCTTGAAAGGCTGCATAGGGTTCAAAATGGGCTTCTACTGCAATCCGGTGGCTGAGGGCCAACACACCGAAAGCAGAGCGGATCCCATAACGCACTTGCTCTCTGAAACACATGGCGTGGAAGAAGAGAAAGGGTGATGCCGATTGCCCCAGCATTTCACTGGGCAAGAGTAAAAGGGGGCTGACGGAGGGGAAGGGGGGAGGAAGGGAACTGTCTCCACCTTCTCTCAGCCCTGTAGTGCTCTACATCTCTTGCACCCACTGTTCCTTAGAGGCTTAGACCAGAACGTCTCTTGCAGCTGCACCGGGTGGATCCTGAGCCTGCTTCTGCCCCCGCCCACAGGTACTTAAGGCGGGGCTGCCAGAGGCTGCTCGGGAAGGAGCCTGGGGAAGGAGGACCAGCCTGCAGCTGCACCAGGTGGATCCTGAGCCTGAGCCTGAGCCTGAGCCTGAGCCTGAGCCTGAGCCTGAGCCTGAGCCTGCTTCTGCCCCCGCCCACAGGTACTTAAGGCGGGGCTGCTAGAGGCTGCTTGGGAAGGAGCACTTAGCGTCGCACTTGGAGTCGCAAGATCTACCCACCTGCCTCTCCAGAGACACCAGCAGCCACAACACCAGCAGCAAATAGCAGCAGCAGCAGAGGGCAGCAGCTTTAAAGACCAGGGGAAGGGGCAAACATGAACTATCTGCTCCTTCTTAGCTGCTGTTCTCTTTTATCTCTTTTATATTCTTTTAAATTGTTGTATATTTTATATCTTAATATTTTAATATGTGCCTGGGAGGACTATTGGACAACTCAGGGGGTGGGGGAGGTGCCACCATAACTGTGGTCACGGGCAGGGGGAGGTATGGCGTTGGGGGATTAACAGGCCAGCTGAGGAGAAGAGGGGCTAGACACCTTACAGCTGTCCCCTCTTCTGGTTCTTCCCCCAACCTGATGGTTCCTGGCAGCCTTACCAGTCTGCCCTCGGGTCTGGTGGTGCTGCTGCTGAATGCCAGGTCGGCCCAAAATAAGACCTCCCTCATCCATGATCTGATTGTGGATGAGGGGGCTGACCTGGCATGTATTACTGAGACCTGGGTAGGGGAACTGGGAGGGGTCACTCTCTCCCAGCTGTGCCCTCCTGGGTACTCGGTGCAGCACCAACACCGACTTGAGGGTCGGGGAGGGGGGGTTGCCGTGGTCTATAGGAATTCAATCTCCCTCTCCAGGCTTCCTGCTCATTCGAGTGCAGATCTTGAGTGTCTGTACCTTGTGTTGGGTACCCGGGACAGATTAGTGATTCTGTTGGTGTACCGCCCACCCCACTGCCCATCGGACTCCTTGCCTGAGCTGACGGAGGTGGTCTCGGACTTGGTGTTGAGGACCCCCAGGATGATGGTCCTGGGGGATCTCAACTTCCATGCCGAGGCCGCTGTATCCGGGGCGGCTCAGGACTTCATGGCCGCCATGACAACCATGGGGCTGTCCCAACATGTCATTGGCCCAAAGCATATAAAAGGACACACGCTTGATCTGGTTTTCTCGACTGGGCAGGAGGATGGTGATCTGAAAGTAGAGGAATTAACATCTGTCCCTTTGTCATGGTCAGATCACTTCCTGCTGAGGTTTAGACTTCTGGCAGCCTTTCCCCTCTGCAAGGGTGGGGGACCTATTAAAATGGTCCGCCCCCGGAGATTAATGGATTCCGATGGATTCCAGAGGGCTCTGGGGGATTTTCCTGCTGGTATGGCTGGTGCTCCTGTCGAAGCCCAGGTCGCTCTGTAGAATGCAGAGATGACTCGGGCGGTTGACACGATCGCGCCCAAGCGCCCTCTCCCTCTGAGCAGAGCCCGGCCAGCTCCTTGGTATACACCTGAGCTGAGGGCAATGAAGCAAGAGGGGAGACGGCTGGAACGCAGGTGGAGGAAAACTTGTGCTGAGTCTGACCGAACACAGGTAAGAGCCCACTATCGAGCCTACTCTGTGGCGGTGAGGGTGGCAAAGAGGCAGTTCTTTTCCACCAGCATTGCATCTTCTCAGTGTCGTCCGGCGGAGCTTTTCCGAGTGGTTCGCGGCCTGTTACATTCTGGGCCAGGGAGAGAGATGGTGGAACCCTCAGTAGCACGCTGTGATGAGTTTGCGTGGCACTTTGAGGATAAAGTCGCTCAGATTCGTCATGAATTGGACACCACCATTAATGCAGTTCCATTGGTAGAGGCGTTCAGAGCACCGTCTGGTCCAGTTTTATTGGATGAGTTTCAGTTACTGAGGCCTGAGGATGCGGACAAGGTGCTTGGCCAAGTCCGATCGACCACTTGTGTGCTTGACCCTTGGCCTTCATGGCTTATTAAATCAAACAAGGAGGGGTTGTCCGGCTGGGTCCAGGAGGTTGTAAATTCCTCCTTGAGAGAGGGAGTGGTGCCTGCTGCTTTAAAAGAGGCAGTAATTAGACCACTCCTGAAAAAGCCTAACCTGGACCCAGAGGATGTTAACAATTATAGGCCAGTGGCCAACATCCCCTTCCTGGGCAAGGTGCTTGAGCGGGTGGTTGTAGGACAGCTCCAGGCACTCTTGAATGAAACGGATTATCTAGATCCATTTCAATCGGGCTTCAGGCCTGGTTTTGGAACGGAAACTGCCTTGGTCGCCCTGTGGGATGACCTCTGCCGGGAGAGGGACAGGGGGAGTGCGACCCTGTTGATTCTCCTGGACCTCTCAGCGGCTTTCGATACCATCGACCATGGTATCCTTCTGGATAGGTTGTCTGGGTTGGGAGTTGGAGGCATTGCACTACAGTGGTTCCGCTCCTACTTGGATGGCCGATTCCAGAAGGTGGTGCTGGGGGATTATTGCTCTGTGCCATGGCAATTGTGCCATGGAGTTCCACAGGGCTCTATTCTATCCCCCATGCTGTTTAACATCTACATGAAACCGCTGGGGGAGGTTATCCGGAGGTGTGGGCTGAGGTGCCATCAATATGCGGATGACACCCAGCTCTACCTCTCTTTCTCATCAAAACCAGGTGAGGCAGTGGCTGTTCTGAACCAGTGCCTGGACATGGTAATGGACTGGATGAGGGCTAATAAACTGAAACTCAATCCAGACAAGACGGAGGTACTGTTAGTGGGTGGTTCGTCTGCCCGGCTAGGTGATATTCAACCTGTTCTGGAGGGGGTTGCACTCCCCCTAAAGGATCAGGTTCGTAGTTTGGGGGTGCTCTTGGATCCAGAACTGTCACTTGAGGCACAGGTGAACTCAGTGGCACGGAGCACTTTTTATCAGCTTAGGCTGGTATACCAACTACGCCCTTATCTGGACAGAGAGAGCCTAGCTACAGTTATCCATGCTCTGATAACTTCTCGTCTGGATTACTGCAATGCGTTATACATGGGGCTGCCTTTGAAAACGGTCCGGAAACTTCAGCTGGTCCAAAATAGGGCAGCAAGATTGTTAACAGGGACTGGCCTGCGAGCTCATATTACGCCAGTACTTTTCCAGCTGCGCTGGCTGCCAGTCCATTTCCGGGCCCGATTCAAAGTGCTGGTGTTAACATTCAAAGCCCTTAACGGCTTGGGGCCAGGTTACCTGAAGGATCGCCTCCTCCCATATGTGCCTGCCCGGACCTTAAGATCATCCTCAGCGGCCCTTCTCCGTGAGCCCCTGCCAAAGGAAGTGAGGCAAGTGGCTACTAGGAGGAGGGCTTTTTCTGTTGTGGCACCCCGGCTCTGGAATGAGCTCCCCAGTGAGGTTCGCCTGGCGCCTACATTGTACTCCTTTCGGCGCCAGGTGAAGACCTTTTTATTTTCCCAGGCATTTTAGCTTTCTAAATTTTTATCTTTGCTGTTTTAAATCTGTATTTTAAACTCCTGTACTGCTGCTAGGTTTTATTGTGGTTGTATTGTTATATTGTGGTTTTAATGTTCTATATATTTTAAACTGTTTTATTGTGTGTTGTTTGGTTTTAGTTTTTGTGAACCGCCCAGAGAGCTTCGGCTATTGGGCGGTATAGAAATGAAATAAATAAATAATAAATAAAATTGCTACCATCTTGGCCTGATATCCCTCAGACAGCCCCCTCAGCTCTGCAGTCATCATATTCATGAACTTTCCTTGGAAGAAATACGAGACCACCTTGTCTTGAGGTGATGTTTTCTTCAGTCCCTCCTTCTCCTTCCAGCCCTCCATCCTTCAGCTTCATGGCCCCACCACTGCTATTTCCTCGGCAGGTCGGTGGACTCTGCGGGAGCAGTTGCCTCCTGCGGTTTGCTGCGTGTTCTCCTCTGAAGCGGCAGTTGCCCAGGGAGCAAGCCTTCTTCTCCTCAGCCATTGGCCGGGATGGGTCTGTGATGTCACATGAGCACCCAAGGGAGCCTGAGCCTCTGGAATTGGCTGAGCTCTGGTTATGATGTCAACAAGCCCTCAGGATCAAGGGCTTCGCCTTCCCGTTTTGGCCGAGCACATCGCCACATATGCGCAGCAAAACATAGCAAAAGATAAATAATGGGCACCATCTTAGCCTTTGACTCAGAGAAAGCATTTCATGCTACTGCTCTTTGTAGGAGAAAAGGTCTTTTCCGCAGGCCTGAACCAAAGTCCCCAAGATGGAAAAGGATTAAGAATATCATCGGAGAATTACTCTGAAAAATTAGACACAAGCCATTGGGTGAGAGGGTGAAATAAACATTCCTAGGCACAGATCAAGACTCTGGCTGGCCCTTTCTGAGTCTCGAGACTCCTGTCTCATGCCGTCTCAGGAAATGGTTCCCTGTTGCTTCATGAGATAAGGAACTGCCTTGCAAGGCGTTGCAAGTATTTTAGCTCAAGCTGTGCTTAGGGGTGTATGCATGGTTCTCATAGAAAGGAGCATCCTGTACATGTGATAAATGCTTGGGGCGTGCGTGATCAGCTTAAACCGTATGTGATTGGATAGAGGTAGCCTGCGCTAACCTTTGATAGGCTAAGACCTTTGCTTAGCATTTTCTACGTATGTATTTTGTTTTCTTTATAACCCATGTAACCTGTTCCCCCAGTTTGCAGTTCCTTGGCGAAATACCCGTGTACGCATGTTTTGAACGGAGTGTGATTTCAGGTCCGTAACCACCAGCCTCATTCTTCGGGCGGGGATGGTTCTCACTCTGCTTGTTTCCCCCGACAGTTTGGAGGACATTTTTTCTGGCTACTGCCATGTCTGCCTCAGTATCTGCATGACTGGACTACTGCTGTGAGGCCTTTGTGGGGCTGCCCTTGCAGATGGCGAGTCATCCGCAGCATGCCTCCCTCAGCTGGCGTGAACTGTGACCTGTGCCGTTCTGGGCCCAGTTGGGAGTGCTGGCTTTGACCCGCATCCTGCTGGAGGTCTCAGGGAACAATCCTGGGCAAGTGCAACACAAGGAGAAGAAGAAGGGGACCGGGGGGGGGGAGAAACTCTCCGCACCTCGCGTAAGCCTTGCACTCCTTTGCGTCGCTTGGACAGTTCACCTCCTGCACTCCCGACTGGCGTCACGTGTCCCTGCAAGGCAAACACGTGCATGGTAAGTGGGCCCCTCATCCCCTGCCATCCGCCAGCATCGATCCAGGCACTTCCACCGGCTTCCACCTGGCGACATCATCCGCAGGCTTCCGCTCGCCGGCTTCCACCACTCCCATCCATGAATATCCACCCGTTTCCTTCCACTCAGCGCCTGGAGGCCAACGTTGGCCAGCCCCTGAACACACCCAGGCACCAGCATTCGCCGCGACCACATTCTCCTCCTCACAGACACGCACCCCGGGCAACATCCCTCAGGGGATGTGCTATGGATAGCAGCCACTCCCGGATCCACCACAGACATGCCCCGGCTTCAGTACACAAATATGCACCGAGCTTCCGCCAGCCGGCTTCCGCCAGCTCCGTCGGCCTGATATCGGCCGGCTTCAGGCCGCGGACGTCCTCTGGCTTCAGGGCGCGCCGTCGCCTCTCCCTTAGCAAGCCCACCGGCATTCGCGAGAGAACTTGCCTTCTCCTCCCATTCCACTCATGGCCTGCTGGGTTGCCTCCTTCCATCAGCCAACTTGCCTCCTCTGCCTGAGGGCCACGTTGGTCTGTGTGCTTGACTCAGTCTGTCTGGAGGAGAAAGGGCACATCAGTATGGCTCAAGGTGGGTTTTCCGCAGAACTGGGGGTGGGGCAGTTCTGTCTGAACCCAGTGGCTGGGGGACGACACACCCACGATGGAAAGGTTCTCTTGACCCACATGTTCTTAGAAACCCACAGCTTGGAAGAAGACAAAGAGCGATGCTGAATGTCCCAGCGGTGATGTGTTTTGCTGGGCAAGGGCAAAAGGAGGTCACGAAAAAGGGGACCCAGGGAGGAGAAGGAGGGAGGGAACTCTCTCCACCTTCCCTCGGCCCTGTAGCGCCCTAGATCTGTCTGGCATCGCACCCACTGTTCCTCAGAGCCCTAGACCAGAGCATCTTTTGCTACCGTCCTGGCCCGGTATCCCTCGGACAGCCCCCTTAACTTCCACAGCTGCCGTGCTCAGCAACCTACCTGGGAATGAATCTAACACCACCTTGCCCCTATTTGGTTTGAGGGGGTGTTTTTCTTCAATTCCTCCTTCTCCTTCCAGCCCTCCATCCTTCAGCTTCATGGCCCCACCACTGCTATTTCCTCGGCAGGTCGGTGGACTCCGCGGGACCAGTTGCCTCCTGCGGTTTGCTGCGTGTTTTCTTCTGAAGCGGCAGTTGCCCAGGGAGCAAGCCCTCTTCTCCTCAGCCATTGGCCGGGATGGGTCTGTGATGTCACGTGAGCACCCAAGGGAGCCTGAGCCTCAGGGATTGGCTGAGCTCTGGTGATGATGTCAACAAGCCCTCAGGATCAAGGCTCAGCCTCCCCATTGAGTTAAACCAGGGCTAGGCAAAACCCAAATCGTGCTGCCGGCCTGCCCCCAGAAACAGGACGCTGGGGCTGGGCTAGACTAGAGCCAGGGCTGGGCGATATACGGCCATCTTGAAGGAGCTCCTTCTGGAGCAGCGGAGATCTGTGGTGAAGAACAGGAGCGTTTCCTCTCTCCTGTTTTCACGTGCCCAAAGAAAATTATGTGGGTTTTAGGCACCCTCACGCCCCCTCCCCAGTGTTTTCAACCACAGCTCCCCGAATGCATGAGCTGGGGCTGCTGGGATTTGGAGTTCAACAGCACCTGGAGCCCACCGCCTCGAAAGAGTCGGGGGTTCCCCAGGAGGTGTTTTGGACCGCCTGTTGTAGTTCACGGGCTCCCCTTTGCCTCCACCTTTCCGTTTAAAACGTTTTAGATAATAACAACCCCACAGGCACCTCCCCACAGCCATGCACCCCCTGACTCCTTCGGGAACGTGATTCCTGGGGTGGCCTCCTTGCTTCCTGACAGAGCTCCTTTGCCTTTGACAGCTCCTTAGAGACAGACATTCAACAGGTACCCAGTATATCAAATATACAGCAATCCACGCACGCACTTTTATCGCAGGAGTTCTTTGTGGGGTTGCTGCACAGAGAGCCAAGGAGGAGCCAGTGGGCAGTGAGCTGGGTTTGCATGGGAGAGGGTTTGGGTTCAAATCCCAACTTGGCTGTAAAACCCAAAGGCCAGTCACCATCTGCCAGCCTGACCTACCTCGCAGGGCTGTTGAGGGGATAAACTGGGTAGCCTAAACTACCATGTCAGCTGCCCTGAGCTCCCTGGAGGAAGTTGGGGATATAAATATAATAAGCAAATAAAGCCCAAAGAATGATTGACCCATTGAGTCAAACCATGGATCCGCCTAAGGGGCTAGAAAGTGCCTTAGCAGGAAGAGACAGTGCAGGCTGGTGGATCTGATTTCGGTCGAGCAGTGAATCCATTCTGGGTCTCAGTCAGAACCATCTAGAGCTGTAAAGGAGCTATCCAGTGTGCTGAACCTGGTTTGGAGATAGGTTTAGCACCTTGGATAGCTGTTTTAGAGTTCTGGATGGTTCTGCTTGAAACCCAGAATGCATGCTTAGCCCCACCATATGAAAACAGTCTGGAACAGTGTGGAAAAGACACTGGTCACACAATCCTATGCATGCTTGCTCTGAAGTAAGACCAATTGGGTTCAGTGGGGCTTACATCCAGGTAAGTGTGCATAGGACTGCAGCTTGAACAGGCATTCTCACCCATATAGATCTTAGGTTTGCATCACCATTCCCGCTAATAGCAAACTCAGAGGGTGAGTGCTGACCACTATGTGGCCAAAATGGGGTCACCGAGAAACAAAAGGAAGGTATCTGCACATGGTGGGGAACCCTGAGGTTTGCAGATGTACAAAATAAATCATTCCCCCACCACCAAATCCCTCACAAAAGCCAGTCCAAGAGCTCATTAAGGACTGAGCACGCTCACCAGCTCTGGAATGCGGAGCCTCACTTGATGGATGGTGGAGAAATGGTACCCATTCCTGGCAGAAGGCACAGCTGGCGCTGCTGAAGGGGATTACTGGCCGCCTCTTCCTCACCTGTGTGCATTTTGTGGTGCAGCCCGTGGGCACGGATGCAGCCGAGGCTGGTGGCTCCGATTTCGGTGGGGCTGTGAATCCACTCTGGGTTTCAGTCAGAACCAGCCAGAACTCTAAAGGAGCTCTCCAAGGTGCTGAACCCTATCCTCAAAATAGGCTCCACACCTTGGATAGCTCCTTTTGAGTTCTGGCTGGTTCTGACTGAAGCCCAGAGTGGATTCATGGCCCCACTGAAATCAGCTCCACCAGCCTCCACTGCACGGGTGGGATCTGTGAGTGCGCTGTTCTTTTGTGGGGGGGACCACATGTAAAACTCCAGACTATCCAGCAGGATTTGCATCCTGGAACGATGCTTTTGCTGAATGGCAGTGCTGTGATGCCCTGATACCACGTTTTTTAGGCTGCAATCTGTGAGCACAGGCATGGATCCAGTGTGAAAATCCAGCAGATCCCTCTTTTTGTGTTATGCCAACTCCATGAATTCTGGGATCTGGGATTTCTGTGGTTCAGTCCATTGGCACAGATGGTGGTATTTGGGGGATCCCCTGTAAAAATCCAGAGGATCTATGTGGATCCAGGCTTTAGGTCCGTAGTGGTTCTGTGAAGTTTCAGATCTTCTGTTTTTTATGGTTTCGTCCATGGGCACAGATGTGATCTGTGGCCTGACTGTGATTTGGGGGGATGCCTTCACCTTCTGTGCCCCCAAATCATAGTTTCATGTCGTGGCAGTGCCAAGAAGCACATTCGTGTTCTTTACAGTCCAGGCTATGGAGATGGACGCTGTCTTTGATGTTAAGGTGGTTGCAGGGTGGGGTGGGGGGAACCTGTGTAAGAAGCGTGCAGATTCGTGGGCATCTGTGTCTCATACAGATGTTTTTGCACCATGGTGACACAGTGAATCCCTGGATCTGCAGTATTCCAGTTACGGATGTGATCCATGATTTTATGATGCTGCAGAGTGTTACCCTTCTGCCAAGCTCAGCCAGAAAACAGACACCGACGTTTTGTCTGAGCAGATGTTTGTTACAATGTTTTTATGCCATGCTCCCTCTGTGAAGTATGGAATCCAGTAGTATGGTTCAGTGGCCCATTGGCACGAATGTGATCTGCTATTTGACTTCTATGGTTCAGTCAGTGAAGACATACACGTTCTGTGATTTATTGGTGGTTTTGGATGGATGGTGAGCTGTGTTCAGCTTGGTAGGTCAAAAATCATGCTGCCTTGCTTCTGAACTGTTCATTTTATTTCTTACATTTATATCCCACCTTTTCCTCCAAGGAGCCCACGGTGGCATACATGATTCTCTCCCTTTTATCCTCACAACATCCCTGTGAAGTAGGTTAGGTGGAGAGTCAGTGACTGACCCAAAATCACCCAGTGAGCTTCCTGGCTGAGTGGGGACTTGAACCCAGGGCTCCCCTGTCCCAGTCCAACACTCTAACCATTGCACTACACTGGCTATTGATTTACACCATCCAATGTTGATAATCAGGGCCCAAATCCACATCATCACATTTTAGAATGCAGTTTTAAGCTTTCCCAGTCCTCCCTTTCATCCCCAATGCCGTAGTTCTCACCATGCGGCCACTTCCTCCTCCTGTCCTGCCCACCTTCTAACCCAGCGATCTTCACTATTTTTCAAGCAGGAACCACTTCGGCTCCAGGCACTGCGGTGACACTGGGCTGGGGCCATCTAAACGGAAATGCTTTGTGAAGCACTTTGGGCAAAATCCGCATTTTCACAGAATCAAATTGCTCATTCCATGGTACACGCAATGCTGTATTCTTCCGCTTTTGCGGTGTACACGGGGACTGAAGCCACATTCGTTGGAGTGGGGCAGGAGAGTCCCATCACAAGTAGAAATGAACGTCAGCACTGGCGTAGGTGTAGGGATGGACGAAAGTCCCTTACCTGTTCTCGAAGCTTGCTTTGCGGTGGGGGGGAGGCGCTTCGGTTCTCCCCCCGAAGTTCAGGCGAGGGGGGGAGGCGCCCCACTTCGCCCGGCCGAAATTCAGGCCGGGAGGGAGGCTCCCCATCCCTCGCCAGCGAAATTCAGGCCGGGGAGGAGCGCCCCGTCTCCCCGGACGCGGAAAAAAAAAGTAAAACACACACAGACACACATACGTGATAGGCTACGTAATGATTTGCGTAGCCTATCACAGCTAGATTTCCAAAGTCAGCCATGATAGGATATGTAAATCGTCACGTAGCCTATCAAGGGTGACTTTGGAAGAAAAAAAAAATCGCGGATGCAAATGGCAGCGCCCCATGGGCGCCACCATTTGTGTTCCTTATTTTGGCACATCTAGTCTACGTAAAGATTTACATAGACTACGGCGAAAATAAGGGCAACGCAAATAGTGTTCCCTTATTTTTGCCGTAGTCTACGTAAATCTTTACGTAGACTACCCCTGTCCAAATAAGGAACGCAAATGGCGGTGCCCATGGGGCGCCGCCATTTGCATACACGCTTTTTTTTCCCCCCAAAGTCACCCATGATAGGCTACGTGACAATTTACGTAGCCTATCACGGCTGACTTTGGAAATCTAGCCATGATAGGCTACGTAAATCGTCACGTAGCCTATCACGGGTGTGTGTGTGTGTGTTTTTACTGTTCTTTATTATTTTGTAATGGCAGCGGCGGCAGCCGGTCGGGAGACCATCCGCCGCCCCCGCCCCTGCCAAAACGCCGCCAAAACGCTGCCGGGACTCGCCGCCGAGAGGGACATTCACCGAAGGTAAGTCCTATCCCGGGGGGGGCGGGGGGCCGGCGGAGAATTTCCCCAACACTTTCGGGGGGCCGAATGTGTCAGCACTCGGCCTCCCGAAGATTCGGGGAGAAATTCTCTGCTGTCCCTACATAGGTGCGGGGCTGCCAATGACGTTCATGACATACCCCCCCCCCACACACACACACACACATTTCTGAGGCGGGTGGGCAGCCGCCCCCACCTGGAGACTGAGCAGAGTGGGCAGGAGTGCAAGAGGCGCCGAGAGCAGAGAGCGCGGGACCGGTGAGGAGGGTGAGAGCCTGGCATGCTGTCTGTGAGGTACATTAACGGCCCAGTCAACAGGCTTCCCCCCCAAAGCACAGGCTCATGAACTGCTTCTGAGTACATGTTCATGGAAATCATCCACCCCGGCGTCCACCCTGGCTTGACGGCGCAGCTCGAATCAACAGGCGTCCACCATTTCTCAGCTGCGCTCCTTCGTAGCTGCAGTGTTACAAGAGCAGGGATGGCTCCCCCGCCCCTGCCAAGCTCGGTGACTGTTTGGAGCGAGAGGCAGCCAGCCTTTCTCAGCGGTGCTCCTTTGTAGCTGTAGTGTCAAAATAGCAGCGCTACTACTGGGCAGACATGTTTACCCCTCTGCTCTCCCCACGCCCCCACCTCACACAACTTGCCCTCCCGCCAATCAGTGCCGCCTCCACCAGCCCACGCTGAAGCCCGCTGAGTTCACGTGGACTCCCGAGCAGCGCTGAAGCAGCTGTGGCAGGAAAATGTGACACAAAGTGAGTTGGGGGGGAGATTTAGGGCAAGAAACACTGGGCTAGTGTGCATCCTCTGACAGTATCGATCTGGGGGTGGAGTAGAACCGGAGTGAAAGCACTATGTGGATGGGCCCACTGTGACTCGGCTGGAGGCCTTTTTGGGCCTCTCCTCCCCATCTGCCTCCGCGTCGTCCAAGCAGTCAGCCAGGTGGGCACCTTACAGTTGACAAGTGTAGGTCTCCTGGCTCCCCACCCCCAAAGCCACCTGAGGTAGCCCAGATCACAGAAGCTGCCCACCACTGACAGCAGCAACGGGGGCAAAGCTAGAGAGCCCCTGCTGAGAGTGAGTGCGCAGTGACTCCTGTCGTCCCTATTTTTTCCAGGTTATAAGATATGGCTTAAAGCAAGGCTCAGTCAGCACAAAAGCATCTCTACATCTCTCCTAAGTGCCCTGATGCTTCCGGTACCCGCTCTGCAGCAACATCAGTCTAAGGGGTTAAGAGTGCGCTGCTAGGCATGTTCAGACAGAAAAAAGTCCTGCAACTCCCAGCATCCCTTGGCATTATCCCTTGATAATCTTGCTGCAAATCTTGTAAGTGTTTTATTCTCATTGTTTTCTTGAAATATTCCCAATAATGATAATTCTGGTGTTTTCGAGATGCTTTGTCCTGTTATTTTACTAATTTCGAGAAAAACCAGGTCCCATATTTTCCTCACTTTCCCACATTCCCACCAGATGTGTTGTGTGATGCCTAGTTCTTTACATCCCCTCCAACAAAATTTATTGTTGTCGGGGTGAATATGAGATAAGTGCACTGGAGTGAGATACCAGCCTTGTATCGTTTTAATAGGTTCTTCCCTGATTTTAAAGGATAGTGTTTTAATTGGAAATCTCTGCCAGATTTTATTCCATTCTTCTTCAGTAATTTGAATTTTCCAGTTTAGTTCCCAAACTGAGGGCAGGTCTACAGATGTTCCCATATCCGTTTCTAATAATATTTTATAAATTTTAGAGATAACACCCTTAGTTTGGTATGTTTGATGAAGTATTATATTCCCCAAACTGGATAACGGTCTCATAGCTTGTTCCATTTTTGTTTTATTTCTGATAAGGTTTCCCAATTGGTACCATGAATACCAGCTAATCTGCATGTTTTGCAACTTTTCTTTCCAATATGTTTGTTCTGTAGGTCTTGAATTGATATAAAAGTCTCTTACAGAGTAAAACCTCGTTCTGAATACCCTTTCATATGAATGTTATCTGTTCTGAGATCTGGAAGACAGGATATCAGCATTAGTGGCAATATTTGTGGAAACTGTTTTTTGTTTCTTTTTTATTATTATTATCGAAAGCAATCCATTTAGTGTGGATGTGTTCAGAAATTCAGATTTCCGTAATTTGCTTTTAATTGACAGAATAGTATTCAAATTGTTGATGTTCAGCCAATCACTTCCTATTTGTATCCAGTGTTTTTCCTGCCTTTCCCCCTAATATTGAAAGTGCACGGCTAAGTCGAAATGCCTCTTAATACAAAGTTAGGAATGCCCCATCCACCATTAGCACATTGCGTATATCTCATGTGCTTAGCTAAGCTGGGTGACCTGGAGTCAAATATAAAGTATTCCAATTTGCCATTGTTTTAGCACTGTTTTAGGGACTTCAATAGGTAAAGTATAAAATAAATATGTACGTTTGGGCAGAAGAATAATTTTTGTTGCTGAAATTCAACTAGAAAGTTATTCCATTTTTTAAAATTTTCTGTTTAATGCCAGCCCAAATTTTCCCATAATTAATGAGAACTAATTTGATACGATTCTGTTATATTTTGTTATATTTATTCCAAGGTATCTGAAATATTTATTTACTAGGGGGATTCCAAGCTGTTGGGAGATTAAAAGTTAATTTGGGGGGATCTGTTTAGATTCATGAATTCGGATTTCTTTTTATTTTGAAAGCTTACATAGTAAAAATCTTGTTCTGAATACCCTTTCATATTAATGTTGTTTGTTTTGAGGTTTCGATGGCAGGATATCAGTATTAGTGGTGATATTTGTGGAAATAGCTTTTTCATTTCTGTTTTTTATTATCGAAAGCAATCCATTTAATGTGGATGTGTTTGGAAGTTCACATTTCAGTAATTCTTTTTTTAATTAACAGAACAGTATTCAAACTTTTGACGTTCAGCCAATTACTTTCTATTTGTATCCAACGTTTGTATCCAACGTTTACGACTTTTACAGCTGTAACTTTCCTGCGATAAGCTAATGGCAGCTGGCATTAGCGTATTGTGTCTCATAGGGAGCCGGGGAGCCGCCCCGACGGAACTCTTCCAGACCTAGAGGTAAGTGCAGCCGGTCCACCGCAGACTCTGGAGGTCGGATTCTTTGGAATCCGGCCTCATTTGGGTCCGTGGTGGATTTCTCCAGCATCCTTACTCGGCACCCATCGGATACTGCCCAACGTGTTAATTATTCCCCTTGCGCAGATGGCAACCCTGTTGGATGGCAAGGCCAGCCGCTGAGCCTGCTGGGGCCACTGCTGAGATACCGCCCCAAGGGAGGGGCAAAATCAACAGCAAAAGTTCTATATTCAAAGGAAAAGCCCCTCCCTGTCAGACCATGTTGGGTTGGATTTCTCCACAGTGAGTAAGAGCAGAAGGTGCCTTGAAGACTCACTCAGCCATGCTAATGAACACCCTACATGGCTGACTTGATCCTGGTCCCCACGGAGGTGTTTCAGAGTCGGAGTCGCATCGGCAAGGTTTTTTCCGCAAACATGTTTTTCCCCAGCTGTGGAGCTGCATAGAGAGTCCCTGACGTTTCAGAAGTCGTGCAACGTCTCCCCATATAATTGCCGAAACCGTAGTGATTCGTTCATCTTTTCTTTCCCAGGCCTCAAGGGGTTTCCCCGAATCCCCCCTCTGACTCCACTGAGATAAACGATCAGAAGGGAGAGCAACATGAGGTGGCGTCTTGCATCCCAGCTCAGTGGGACGGGCACATAAACGCCTCCTGTGCCATGGAGGGCCTGGGAGGAGGCTCAGGGAGGTGAGGAGGGCTGTGTGAGTCAGTTTATCTGCAAAGAATGAAGCAAAATATTCACAGCAAGCTGCCTACTGGTCATAACAGGTTATGACCATTTGTGTTTTCCCATGCAAGTCAATGGGAAAATGCCAAAAATGGGTGATCCGGATATCCAAATCTCACTTCAGATTTGGAGCTGAGTTGGAGTGGAGGGGGAACAAATTGATCCAAGGCAGATAGGGGTCATTTCAGAGGATCCAAAGCAGCATCCAAAGTGGATCGGGGGGTCCATGCACAGTCCTACTGGTTGGCGAGATTCCTATAGAGAGCCGCCACTCCACCCCACAACCCCGGTCCTAGGCTGCTGTACCACAGAATATCCTGGTGGATATTCACCTCCTCCCCCCCTGAGAGATTGTGATGAAGTTTCAGGCAGGTGAGGAGGACTGTGTGGGCGTGAGGTTTACTTATTCTCATTCCTTTCAGATGTGGAGCCTTGGCTGGTTGTGCTCCATCTGTGGAAACTCACGGAAGCCTGCGTCTTGCAAGGGGGCTTTGGCTTCTTCTCATTGTTCTTTGAATTCGTTGAGAGGAGCAAGGTGGAGACCGTACCAGCTGCAGCAATTATGCTGCTGCTGCTGCTGCTGTCCCAGGCCACCTGTGGGATGCTCAAGGCCAAATGCCCCTTGACTCTGGAAAGGGATGAACTGGACCCACTGAATCAATACAGGCCAGGGGACCATCTCATTGGCGGGGTCCTCTCTGCAACAGAAGCTACGTTTCGACCATACGTTTTCCACATGCCTCCCTCTATCAGACTTTCTCGGTAAGTCAGCATGTTTGTGATGGACTTCCTGCTACTCCGGTTGCTACTAATTTCATGCGCTCCAGTCAACCGGAGTTACCAGGGACTGCCCCTGTTACCTGGTAAATCATTGTCCTATTTTGCCTTTGGGAGAAGATTTTGTGGATGCATCAACACTGTATGACAGCCAGCAGTTTCCGAAGCTGCAGCCAGCCAGAGGCCTGTTGAACTGCCAGGTGTGGTAACGTACCATACTTCAAATCACAAACCAAACCAAAACCCTGTGTGGGAGATACAAGGAGGAATGTTCTACCTGTGGCTTAACCGGCACCGAGAAGCGGGTTGGACTATATGACCTTCGAGGTCATACAAACTCTCTTGTTCTATGTGAATAGTATTGGTTGTTGGTTGGTTATTTATAACATGGAATGGTAGCTTCAGTTGCATGATAGTGTCATCCAAATTGTCATCCATTCAGGGCATTGCCCCTGTCACCCGCAACTCATTTTGGCATTCCTGCTGCTTTCTGTGGGGCTGTTTGTATTAGTCCAATGCTTTGTTATGGCCAGTTGCATAGACTCCATGTGTCTTCTCCAGCGAACAGACACATCTCTGAGTTAGGTCCCCCGTTCTGCCATGGACATCCATCCAGCCCCAAGGTAGTGGTGAAGCTGGAGCTAACGACAGCATAGAATACTATTCCATATGCATATTGCCTAAATACCGTGTTTGTTAAGGGCATGGCAGCCATAATCTGGGACGTAGGCTCAGCACTCTGTCCTTACCAGCCAAACTTTCCCAGTATTTTGGAGCTTGAGTGAACATGTGACACCATTAACACCATGTATTAAACTGAAAGGTTTTTTGTTTATTGAAACCATGGCCTTTCTGCCATACAAAAGAAGAGCCCTGCTGGATCAGTCCAAAGATCCATCGAGTCCAGCATTCTGTTCACACAGTGGCCAACCAGCTGCCCATGGGAAACCCATAATCAGGGCATGAACGCAAAGGCACCCTCCTGCCCATGTTCCCCAGCAACAGGAATACACAGGCATACTGGCTCTGATACTAGAGGTAGCATATAGGGTTCAGGACTAGTAGCCATTGATGGACTTCTCCAAGGATTTGTCCAATCCCCCTTTAAAGCCATCAAAATTGGTGGCCATCACTACATCTGGTGGAAGTGAGTTCCATAGTTTAACTCTGTGCTGTGTGTAGAAGTACTTCCTTGTATCTGTCCTGAATCTCCCACCAAGCAGCTTCATGGGGTGATCCCTTGGGTTCTAGCATTATGAGAAAGGGGGGGAAATGTCTTCCTGTCCACTTTCTGCACACCATGCATAATTCTGTACACCTTTTGCCATCTCTTTAATGTGCAGAACAAAATTCCTGTGTGATTTTAAACCACATGAGCAAACAGCTGTAGCTCAGGTGATAACTCGTCCCCGCTCCCCCGTCCCCCCCCCCACATGGGTGCTGATCTGGTGACCAGCCAGATGGGCGAGTAAGAAATTAATTAAATAATTAAATAATACTAAGACTGCAAATGCTAGTCTAGAAACCAAGTCCTCAAAGAAACAGTTGAAAGAACTTGGTATGTTGAGCCTGCAGAAGAAGAGTCACAATAGTGGCCTTGAAATATTCGAAAAGAATAAGATGCCATGCCGAAGATGGAGCAGGCTTGGTCTCTGTTGCCATATGGGGCAGGACTGAAACGAGCAGGTGGGAATGCTAAGGAAGCAGCTTCTGGCTAAACGTCTGGAGAAACATCCTAATGGTACAGGATCTCTGACAGTGGAACAGCCTGGCTCAGGAAGCTTCCACTCCCCTTACAGCAGCCTCCCCCAACCCAATGTCCTTCAGATGTTTTGGACTTCAACTCCCATCAGCCCCAGGCAGCATGGCCAATGGTCAGGAATCTTTGGAGGAGCTGTAGCCCAAAGCAGCTAGAGGACACGAGGTTGGGCACGGCAGACCTAGAGCAATGCCCATCATTGTATGAGCCTTCCTAACCCATTGTCCAGTCACTATTTCTCCCTCAGTCTGAAGGATGGCATGGGCCTCATTCCAGCAGTGCAATGTACATCTGCTTTGGCACTGTTTTGAAATGGATTATGGCCATTGACCCTGGAGCAAAGCTACCTTTCTCCCACCCCACCCCCAGAAACATCAGCCATTAAGTGGGGATTGGTGGCTGTGTCTCTGGCTTGGCTCTGGATCAGTGATAGCATGTGGGAAGTTCTAGAAACAGGTAACAGATGGAGTGTGTACATTTGGAAAGAGTTAGCAGGAGTTAACTGGGAGCCAGTGTGGGTGTGTTTATTCTGACCAGTTGGGCAGTTAAGTGAAAGCCCGGAGGTAGAAGGGAGAGTGGGGAGGAGAAGACATTCGTCCGGCTGTCTCAAGTTCTTGTTCAACGAGTTTGTTGAAAGAAGAAGATTCATGGACAGAGCGGGAGAGACGTCGATACAGATTTACGACTGCTATTGTAACTTTGCCTGTTTTGGGGAGAAGAAGGACTGCTGGGCTGTTTCTGCTGAGATGAGAAGCTGTGCACAACTGGAAGCTGAAAGAAGGTTCCCTTCATTGTGTGAGGATTCAGTCATTGCAAACTGGGTCCTGGTGGATAATACAGCGTTGGAGTCTGGAGGCATGTTTGTTTTCTTCTGGAGCCAAGACAGAGAGTGACTCTCTCTCTCTCTCTCTCTCTCTCTCTCTCTCTCTCTCTCCCCTGTGGGATTGCTATGAGACTCTGGGCTTGTAATGTTGGGATTAATCTGCCTACAGAGATAAGAGGGCCCAGGCTATGCCTCACAGTTGCATTTTGCTCTCCTGTTAAGGGTGTATGGGGGTGGGCTTTGAAGTTTGTTGGGGTATTTGTCTAGAATGAATTAATACATCATTTCTTAACTGGTTTGCCCTTGTCTGGGTGTGTGAGCGAGGTTGACTGCCTGGGGGAAAATGCTAAGACTTGGGTTACAAACATAATGCAGAGATTAATATTTCCTCGAAAGGCTCATGGACTCAAAGACGCAACAAATGGATATTTGAGTTTCATGGAAGATGGGATAACAATGTGCCTTTTTTCTTTTCTTTTTGTGTTAAGGAAAGGATCCACAAAGCACTGGAAGTTCTTGTCCTTCCTGTTTGCCATGCATGAGATCAACCAGAATCCCAGGCTCTTACCCAACACCACCCTAGGCTACAACATCCATGATGACTATATCAATGAAAGAGTGACTACAGGTGCCTTGCTAGACCTGCTCTCTCCTGGGCAGGGGAATGTTCCCAACTACAACTGTGGAAGGCAGAATCACATGTTGGCTGTTCTTGAAGGCTCTGACTCTGAGAACTCCATCCAAATTTCACACATTTTGGGCATCTCCAAAATCCCACAGGTGTGTGTGTGGGGGGGTCATTTACAAGCTGGCTCCATGTCTATTTGGGGTTCTCTCCAGATAAATCAAAATGTTCTGCAGAGAAATTCAATGAGAACTCCCCCTCATATACAAACATGGGTGGGGAAGGGGGCAATTCAGATCCAAAGTGACTGTCAAACCACTTTCCTGGTCTGAATGGGGGCCCATACTGGTGGTGATGGTGGTGGTTGTTTTTACTGTTTCCATCATTACAAGACCTGACAATTTTATTCATTATAAAATTTAGCCTATTTGTTCCATTGGTATGAAGTTTGGCACATATAATTTCCAGTGAAGAAGTATAGTCTGACCAGATTTCAGAAATATCCGATGAAGACTTGAAATTTGGTTCTGAAACAAAATAAACCACCCTTCTCATCCTTCCTTTGCCAGGTCACTTATGCTTTTGTTTCTCAGGTTCTGAGCGATAAAACTCAGTTCCCTTTTTTCTACCGGATGGTCCCCAAAGAAGGAACCCAGTACCCGGGGATTGTCAAACTGCTCCTGCATTTCAGATGGACGATGGTTGGTCTTGTTGCTCCAAATTCTAACAGTGGAGAGTTGCTAATAAAGACTTTGACCCCTGAGCTCATTGGAAATGGGGTTTGCGTTATTTTTTCACAGAGCATCTCAGAGCTGAGTTCGTACACAATCCGTCAAGCTTTATTCCACAAGTGGAGACAAGTCAACGTCGTCGTTTATTATGCAGAGACTAGTTCCTTCTTAAATGGAATATTACTTCTGCAACATTTAGTTGAACTCGTTATAAAGCCCGTTATAGGGAAGGTGTGGATCACGACAGCTTTGTGGGACATCACCTTGGAGTTGATGTATAATAATCTATCTTTCCAACATATCCACGGGTTTTTTTCCTTCTCCCTTCAGACAGATAAAAAGGCAAAATATGACGATTCTGAAACCTTTTTCCTTTTCGTCCAGCGGTTTTGGGAGAAAGCATTTCATTGTTCCTATTCAAAGCATGCATTATCCCTGAAAGGGTGGACAAGGTGCAGAGAGAACAAGGAATTGGAGGCCCTGCCCCCAAAGGCCATGGAGAGAATCCTGTCCCTCGACAGCCACAGCATTTACAACACCATCCAGGCCGTGGCCCGTGCCTTGGGTGCTGCGTATTCATCCAGGGCCAAGAAGATGGTGGTGGAGGGTGGAGACAGGCTGGACATTCACAGCGTACAGCCATGGCAGGTATTTGCATTCCCACGCCAGTCATCTCTTTTGAAAATGATGAATATCCCCCAGTTGCAGAATAGTGGTCTTGAAATTCGATGGTGTCTGCAGAGGCCCCTTCCCTCTCCTCCACCCTGGAGTCAGCCACCTCACTGGCTCTGCCTGATCCTTCCTGGCTTCTCTCTCGGCTGTGGCTTGGGCACCTGCCTGGCTTCACTGTATCAGTGCACACCTGTGGGTGGCATCACACGACTCAGGAACTGCAGCACAAAACAGCATAAAACGCTGGCACCGGTTTGGAGGTGATATGACAATGTGGGACGTTCGGCATTCAGCAGGACTCCGCCTGTGGGTCTGCCATTTTCACACTTTTGTGGTGGTATTTGTGGCACAAAACAGCACAAAATCTTGACACATGTTTGGAGGACACACGTGTTTTGGAGGTTTGAGTTAAGAGGGCTGGCAGCTTACCGTGTTCTAAAAAGCAAAACCTATTGTGTCCTGCTGATCTTATTCCAAGATAAGTGTGTGCAGGTTGTTGTTCAGTCGTTCAGTCGTGTCCGACTCTTCGTGACCCCATGGACCATAGCACGCCAGGCCTTCCTGTCCTCCGCTCTCTCCCGGAGCGTGCTCAAGTTCATATTCATTGCATCCGTGATGCTATCTAGCCATCTCATCCTCTGCCGGCCCCTTCTCCTTTGCCTTCAGTCTTTCCCAGCATCAGGGTCTTTTCCAGGGAGTTTTCTCTTCGCATTAGGTGGCCAAAATATTGCCGCTTCAGCTTCAGTATCTGTCCTTCCAATGAGCACTCAGGGTTGATTTCCTTTAGGATGGACTGATTTGACCTCCTTGCAGTCCAGGGGACTCGTAAGAGTCTTCTCCAGCACCACAGTTCGAAAGCATCAATTCTTCGGCGCTCAGCCTTCCTTATAGTCCAGCTCTCACAGCCATACATTACTACTGGGAAAACCATAGCTTTGATTAGACGGACCTTTGTCGGCAAGGTGATGTCCCTGCTTCTTACTATGCTGTCTAGGTTGGCCATAGCTTTCCTCCCAAGGAGCAAGCGTCTTTTAATTTCATGGCTACAGTCACCATCTGCAGTGATCTTGGAGCCCAAGAAAGTAAAATCTGTCACTGCTTCCATATCTTCCCCTTCTATATGCCAGGAAGTGATGGGGCCAGATGCCATGATCTTAGTTTTTTTAATGTTGAGTTTCAAACCAGCTTTTGCACTCTCCTCTTTCACCCTCAACAAGAGGCTCTTGAGATCCTCTTCACTTTCTGCCATTAGGGTGGTATCGTCTGCATATCGGAGGTTGTTGATAATTCTCCCAGCAATCTTAATTCCGACCTGTGATTCATCCAACCCAGCATTTCTCATGATGTACTCTGCATATAAGTTAAATAAGCAGGGTGACAATATGCAGCCTTGTCGTACTCCTTTCCCAATTTTGAACCAATCGGTTGTTCCATGTCTGGTTCTTACTGTTGCTTCTTGACCCTCGTACAGGTTTCTCAGGAGACAGGTAAGGTGGTCTGGTACTCCCATCACTTTAAGAATTTGCCACAGTTTGTTGTGATCCACACAATCAAAGGCTTTAGCGTAGTCAATGAAGCAGAAATAGACGTTTTTCTGGAATTCTCTTGCTTTCTCCATGATGCAGCGAATGTTGGCGATTTGATCTCTAGTTCCTCTGCCTCTTCGAAACCCAGGTACTTCTTGGTTCGCATACTGCTGAAGCCTAGCTTGTAGGATTTTGAGCATCACCTTGCTGGCATGTGAAATGAGCGCAATGGTGCGGTAGTTTGAACACTCTTTGGCGTTGCCCTTCTTTGGAATTGGAATGTAAACTGACCTTTTCCAGTCTTGTGGCCACTGTTGAGTGTTCCAAATTTGTTGGCATATTGAATGCAGCACTTTAACAGCATCATCTTTTAGGATTTTAAATAGCTCGGCTGGAATACTGTCATTTCCGCTAGCTTTGTTGTTACTAATGCTTCCTAAGGCCCACTTGACTTCACTCTCTAGGATGTCCGGCTCAAGTTCAGTGACCGCACTATCATGGCTAGCAGGGACATTCAGATCTTTCCTGTATAGTTCTTCTGTGTATTCTTGCCACCTCTTCTTAATCTCATCTGCTATCACAAGGCTAAAAGTGTGTGCAGGACTGCAGTGTTAATTGCAAAGCTGACAGTTTCCTGCCTTTTTGCTTTGTCATGGTGCCCAAAATGTGCCCCATGAAGTGGCCACCCTCCCTTGGCCTGAGGGTAAGATAAGGCTGAGACTCTGGGATAAGCTTTTATATCTAATGGCTTCAGCTTCCAGACTGCTAGGGCAGAGAAAGGACATTCTGGGATGAAATCAGGTCCTTACAAATGCAAAAAGATGCACCCAGTCACTTGGGCCTGGAGCCAACCCTGAACCAGGGGAGATGGGTGAGGAGCAGTAGCACCGAGGAAGATCCTTTCTTTTGCATGTAGAAGGCTGTAGGTTCCATCCCTGGCCTCTACTGGTAGGGCTGGAGAAATTCCAGCCTGAAACCTTAGAGGGACACCACCCATCAGTGTCGACAATGCGGGGCTAGATGGACCCATGCTCTGCCTCAGTGTAAGGGAGCTTCCCATGTTCCTATGAGATTCAAACATGGAATGGGAAGAACCCATGAAATGTGGTTTCTTGTTTCCTCTGCCTTTCTAGCTTCATCCTTTCCTGAGAAACTCCCAGTTTTACAATAATTCTATGGATGGAGTGTATTTGGACCAGAATGGAGATCTGGTGGCTGACTTTGACATCTTGAATTGGGTGGTGTTTCCCAATAGGTCTGTCGCTACAATAAAATTTGGGAGTTTGGTAAGACGAGGATCCCCAGGCCTCAAGATCAGCATCGACCAGGATGCCATTGTGTGGCCCAAATGGCTCAACCAGGTGAGGAAAATCATTCCTTGCATTTCACTTATCTTCCAACCCCTAATAAATGTACAAAATTTATGTCAGCATTCCCCAAACTGGTGCCTTCCAGGTGTGCTGGATTGCCACTGACATCATTCACAATGACCAGGTTGCCTAGGACTGATGGGAGTTGGAGTCCAACACATCTGGATGGCACCAGGCTGAGAAAGGCTCTATGTGGGAGCCTTTGACTCCCTATCATTTCCAACAAGCAGATGTTCTTCCAGATCTCAGATCTGCAACCCAGATACACACCAGAAGAATTCCCTTCAAACATAGTCTACGGGTTACTTGGACTGAAATTATTTATCCAGTTAAACAGTGGCAAGGAAAGGTTTGTGAACCCCTTAGAATTGTCACATCTTTCCAACCTAAAATGTTATCAGATCTTATCACAGAATCATAGAATAGTAGGGTTGGGAAGGGCCTACAAGACCATCAAGTCCAACCCCCTGCTCAATGCAGGAATCCAAGTCAGAGCATCCCTGACAGGTAGATGTCCAGCTTCAACTTGAATGCCTCCAGTGTGGGAGAGCCCGCCACCTCCCTAGGGAATGGGTTCCATTTTTGTATTACTCTGACAGTCAGGAAGTTTCTCCTGATGTTCAGCCAGAATCTGCCTTCCTGTCACTTGAGCCCATGATGCCATGTCCTGCACTCTGGGATGATAGAGAATAAATCCTGGCCTTCCTCTCTGTGACAACCTTTCAAGTACTTGAAGAGAGCTCTCATATCTCCCCTCAGTCTTCTCTTCTCAAGGCTAAACATGCCCAGTTCTTTCCATCTCTCCTCATAGGGCTTTGTTTCCAGTCCCCTGATAACCTTTCTTGCCCTCTTCTGAACCCTCTCCAGTTTGTCTGCATCCTTCTTCAAGTGTGGCACCCAGGGCACAGTACTCCAGATGAGGCCTAACCAATGCTGAGTAGAGAGGAATGAGTACTTCCTGGGATTGGGAAGCTATGCTTCTATCAATGCAGCCCCAAAAAGAATTTGCCATTTTTGCAGCCACATCACATTGTTGGCTCATATTCAGCTTGTGATCAACAACAATTCCAAGATCCTTCTCTCTTGTAGTATTGTTGAGCCAAATATCCCTCATCTTGTAACTGTGCATTTGGTTCTTTTTCCTAGGTGCAGAACTTGGCATTTATCCCTATTAAATGGCACTTCTGCCTTTTCTTTGTCATCTGTTATCATTTTGCCACCTTTATTTAATCGCTGAGCCATCATTTCTTTCCTCTTACTTTTACTATGCACATATCTGAAGAAAGCCTTTTTTTTTGCTTTGAGCATCCCTCGCTAACCTCAACTCGTTCTCACCTTTAGCCTTTCTGACGCCATCCCTGCAATTCTGTGCTACCTACCTGTAGTCTTCCTTTGTTGCTTGGCCTTCCTTCCACTTCCTAGATGTGTGCTTTTTTTGTTTTCAGGTCATCTCTAAGCTTTTTGTGAAGCCGCTCCTTTTCTCATTAGAGTCTCTTGACATGGGTCTCTGATCATTGTTCTGAGTTTATTAAAACAGGTTTTCCTAAAATCCAGGGTGCATGTTTGACTACACTCGGCTTTTGCTTCCTTTAGAACCAAGAACTCAAGTATAACATGGTCGCTTTCCCCCAGAGTTCCTGTAACTGCTACTTGATCCACTAAGTCATCTCTGTCAGTTAGGATCAAGTCAAGGATAGCTGATCCTCTAGTTCCTTCCTCTACTTTTTGTTTGAGGAAGTTATCTGCAACACAAGCCAGGAATTTCTTGGAGGGGCCATGTTTTGCAGAATTTGTCTCCCAACAAGTATCGGGGAAATTGAAGTCCCCCATTCCTGCTACATCATGCTTCCTTGAAACACTGGCTATTTGCTTTTCAAAAGTTTCATCCTTGTCTTCTCCTTGATTGGGTGGCCGGTAGTAGACTCCAACCACCAGGTTCCTTTTATTCTTTGCTCCATTTATTTCAACCCAGATGCTCTCGATGGGGCTACCAAGCTCATCCTCCTGTATTTCTGTGCAGAGATATGTATTTTTCACATACAGTGCACCTTCACCTCCTTTTCTGTTCCTCCTGTTCTTTTTGAACAAGTCTCAATCTAACCCCATAATCCTAGATAAAGAACAGTAGGTAACCCGAGTAAACAAATGACACACAGACATGATGCTTTTTCAATATGCATTTATCCAAAACTGATTCAACATTCATTACTCGTGTGTGAAAAAGTATGTGAACCTTTAGATTCAGTACTTGGTGGAACCCCCTCGAGCAGCAATAACTTCAGGAAAGCATTTCCTGTAACTGTTGGTCAGTCTCTCACTTTGGTTTTGAGGAATTTTGGCCCATTACTCCTTACAGAACTGCTTAAACTCAATGATGTATGAGGGCTTCCTGGCATGAACGGCTCGCTTCAGGTCCTGCCACAACATTTCAATGGGTTTAGGTCCGGATTTTGACTAGGCCATTCCAAAACATGGAATATCTTCTTCCACAGCTATCCTTTTGTGGATCTGCTTGTAGGACCATTGTCTTGTTTATTCATTGCATCTGCATTTATACCCCACCCTTTTTCCTTCAAGGAACCTAAGTCAGCTTACATGGTTCTCCCCCTCTCCATTTTAACCTGACAGCAACAGCTCTGTGAGGCAGGTTGGGCTGAGAGTCTGTGACTGGCCCAAAGTCACCCAGTGAGCTTCCATGGCCCAGTGGGGATGAGAACCAGGATCTCCCAGCTCCCTGTCCAACATTCTAAGCACTATACTGCACTGCCTCTCAAGTTGCATGACCCACTTTTGGTTCAGCTTCTGCTCATGGATGGGTGGCCTGACATCCTCCCTTAGAATATTTTGTTGCATTGCAGAATTCGTGGTTGCATAAATGGTGGGAAGCTGTTTAGGTCCTGAGGCAGCAAAACATGCCCAAACCCACCATCATGCTTGACTGTTGGGATGAGGTTCTTCTGTTTGAACACAGTGTTTGTTTTTCACCTAACATAACATTACTCATTGCGGCCAAAATAATCAACCTTTGACTTGTCTGTCCAGAGCACATTGTTCCAGAAGTCTTGGAAATCATCTATGTGGCCTTTAGCGAATTTCAGATGGGCAGCAATGTTCTTTTTAGAGAACAGTGTTTTCCTCCTGGATATCCTCCCATGAATACCATTCTTGTTCAATCTTTTTCTGATCTTTGAGTCATGAGCACTCCCATTAGCCAAGGCCTTGGATGTTGCTAGACTAACTGTCTGACAGTGGATTGGTGGAGCCCCAAATCCTTAGAAATGGTTTTTGAACCCTTTCTAGACTGATGAGCAATAAGAACAGCTTTTTGAAGGATATGCAGATATGTCTAGAAAAGACATAGCTGTTTTTCAGATATGTCTTTCTGTCATGGCATGGTGTGTTTCCACAGAACCATACGGTGAAGAGCCAGCTCACAAAGTTTCTCATCCTTTTATAGGGTGGGGCCTCCCAAACTCACCCCTGAAGGTCTACCTGATTACTTAAACACCTGATTCCAAATATTCCCTTTAATGGAGCTGACGCAATCACTTACTTTTGCACGTACCCTGACTCTTAAGTACCTGTGGTTTGCCTAATTTATACATCATCTTATTTCACAAGACACGGAATAGTTTAATAAAAATGCTATTGGAGATTTCGTAAAAGACTGGTTTTGATTCATCAAGGCTATCATGGTACACCTATAGAATTCCTGACATTATCATTAGGGTTCACAAAGCTTTTCTTACCACTGTAAGGCACTACAAGAGGCTGGGTCCCTACGTCAAGGTACTTCCAATAATGAAATTCCAATCTGAAACAAAGGAAAGAAAAGAGGAAGGGGAAGGAAGAGAAGGCCTCAGAGGTGGTACAGGGGAAAGTGCTGTGCAGTTGTGGTGTCATTTGCGTGTGTTTAGATTTACTTACAAGCTTCAAGTTAAACCCTAGATGCCTTCATGGGTCCTTTCTGATTCTGTGTCCCATTTCTGTAGATAAATCAGCTCGAACACAGTTTTCCTTGACGCTCTTTGTTTTTCTGCTCAGCCCCTGCCTCGTTCCAGGTGTGTGGAAAGCTGTCGCCCAGGATTCGTCAAGGTGGTTCAGGAAGGAAAGCCAGTTTGCTGCTACGACTGCCCTCCCTGCACAGAAGGGACCATCTCCACCCAGGAAGGTCTGTGACTCTAGAGATGGCAGCCCAGGGGAAGGAGGGAAAAGATATTTTCGTAAAGGCGTCCCTAAACTTGGATCCCTTCTTGCAATATCCATAATTAATTTCACAAAGTGAGCGCACAAGAAATGACCTTGGAGGATGGACCTGTGCAGTTAGGGGTGGGGAGGAAATGGATGGGGCAGGAATCAGCATTAACAGCCAACATCGTCTGCACTTTAAATGACATGCGCTCCCTACGTGGTTAAAATTGTTAAGTTCATGATAGGGATGTACGAAACACTTACCTGGTTTTGTCCAGGGATATCCATGGTGGGGGGGAAGTGCTCCATCCCTCCCCCCGAAATCCTCAACGGGGGGGGAGGTGATCCATTCCTCTCCCCAGAATCCTGCCTAGCCAGCTCCGCTCTGCGGCCAGGCCGCAGAGCCTCCGGCCGGGCCAACCCGTAGCAGGGCCTCCAGCCACTGCCAGGCTGCTGCGGACACAAATGGCATCCTGAGTAGGGGACGCCATTTGTGTCCCTATGGTAGCCCGTGATAGGCTATGTAAATATTTACGTAGCCTATGACGGCTGAAGTGGGAACCAGGTAGGCTCCGTTTCACGGGGCTTTTGCGGGGTGGTGGGGCAGGTTGCTCTGTTCGGCCACAGATTCCGGGGGGCCGAATTCACTGGAATTTGGCCCCCCTGGGATCCGTGGTGGAATTCTCTAACATTCCTAGTTCATGACGCTTCTCTGAGGGGTGAGAAGTACCAGCGATGTAGTGCTTACCAAGGTTTGGTTTCGTTTGGAAGGAGGTCATTTGTGGCTTAGAGGCATTTTGTAATATTTGATTTTATTCAGAAATATATATTAAAAAGGACATAACAGCAGGGATTCCTCCATGGGTTGGGGCTTGAATTCCCTCCACACCCTGGAGGAATCCATGAAGGCTTCATGGACCAGATTCAGGACCTCCTTGGGTCAGATGGAGCATGCAGAACACAGGTTTCCCACCCCTGGGTTAAAGACCTGTTTAATTCATGCTGGATCATAACAGAAGCCCATCTAGTCCAGCTTCTATTCTCACAGTAGCTAACCAAGTACTGGGGATGTCTGGTATGGGGACATTTGGCTCTTCTACAGCTCAGTGGATTTTCCTGGAGCTCCTGGCTCCTTGCTGGAACTCGTAGACTCCCAGCCACACTGCCGGCCATTGTGCCCAAGTGTTTCCTTCTCCCTGACGGGCCACAGCTCCTTCCCTCCCTGCCACCCCTCTGCCTCCATTGCCTGCCAGCTGCTCTGCGCAACTCTGCACAACTCCCAGCTGGCGGGGCAGTGGAAGTCCTCAAGCTTGCCCAACTCAACACAAGTCGAACTGGGCCAGCTTGCAGACAAGCAAGCCAGAGTTTAGGCGAGCTGAGCCACCAAAAGCTCGGCAGATGTAACCCCCTGGATGGATTCCTCTGACATCTCTACTAGATAGCCCATTGGGAAACCCACAAGCACAACATGAGTGCAATAGTTTAACCCAAGAACAAACCATGGGTGACCAGTGCAGGTTGTTCCCCCCCAACAACCCACAATTCAGGGTTGGGACACTCAGCATGAGCAGCCAGCAAGGCAGGAGTGAGTAGGCTCGCTTGTTCCTGTTTGTTCAAGACAGTGCAAGTTTAAACAACCCCAGGGTAAATATATTTCATGGAATGTAAAAGAACAGAGATTGGTAGGGATGTAAAGGAGATTTTACTCTTGTTCTTTCCAGATTCAGAGCATTGCTCCAAGTGCCTGGATGATCAGCATCCAAATAAGGGCAGAGATCAATGTTTCCCCAAAATTATAACCTTCTTGTCCTATGAAGAAACTTTGGGGATCATCCTGGCTTCCTTTGCCCTATTCCTGTCATTAATCACAGCACATGTCTTAGGAATATTCATTAAATTCCTAGAAAGCCCAATAGTCAAAGCCAACAACCGGGACCTCTCCTACATTCTCCTCATCTTCCTCCTGCTTTCCTTCTTGTCCTCCTTCCTATTTATTGGCCAGCCAAGGAAACTGACCTGCCTTCTCCGACAAACAGCCTTCAGTATCATCTTTTCGGTTGCTGTCTCTTCTGTGTTGGCAAAAACAATCACTGTGGTGCTGGCCTTCCTGGCCACAAAGCCAGGGAACAGGGTGAGGAGCTGGCTGGGAAAGAGTTTGGCCAACTCCATTGTCATTTCTTGTTCCAGTGTCCAAGTTGTCATCTGCACCATCTGGCTGGGAATCTCTCCCCCATTCCCAGATGCTGACATGCATTCACAGCCTGGAGAGATCATACTGCAATGCAACGAAGGGTCTGTCTCCATGTTCTACAGTGTCCTTGGCTACATGGGCTTCCTGGCTGCCATCTGCTACACGGTGGCTTTCCTAGCCAGGAAGCTTCCTGGGGACTTCAATGAAGCCAAGCTGATCACCTTCAGCATGCTGGTCTTCTGCAGTGTTTGGGTCTCCTTTGTGCCCACCTACCTGAGCACCAAGGGGAAATACATGGTGGCTGTGCAGGTCTTCTCCATCTTGGCCTCCAGTGCTGGTTTGCTGGGCTGCATCTTTCTTCCCAAGTGCTACATTATTGTACTAAGGCCTGATCTGAATACAAAGGAGCATCTCATGAGAAAAACAACACTATAAATCTGATTCGTATTGTTACCCAGATGTTCTGCTATGTTTGACATGGTAGTCTGCACTTGGCAAAAGAGGCTTCATCCGAACTTCAGAAAAGCACTGGAGAAATTCTTCTGTAGGCAAGCTTTGCAGAATACCTTGCAGATTGCATTATTTTGTGCTATTCCTTCATGGTGTTTCTCCATCTCAGACGTGGGGTGGGGGTGGAAAAAATAAATGAAGGGAGGAGAGGGTGGTGTTGATGCTGAGGAAGCATATGGGTTTCGAAGTGATGATCTGAAGATTTGATTGAGAAGTTGTGTTGAAAGGTGGATCTCCCCTGATGGTGGTTCACAGTGGTGGCTCTAAACAAAATGTTTCATCACAGCATTAAGGGCCAAAACAAATATTACTTTAAATGTTCAATTCAGTTTCATTGTTTACAACCCTGGGTCATCACAATATAACACAAAGATAATATCCAGAGTATTAGAGAATTAAACAAAGTGAACAAGTTAAACACAGATCAAAGAGAATGATAATTCAGCACTGACAAGCTGTGGGGAATAGATCATCCTCCCCCTTTGCAATCAACAGCACAGAAAGTCACAGCTTCAGGCTATTGCAACTTTATTTGGCTAGAGATGAGCCTTCCTACAAATGCAGATTCAAGGAAGCTCTCAGACTGCCCCAGGCCCTGAACAACTAATCTGCCATCTCTCATCAGAGGAGATGAACCAGAGAGAGGGTAGTGAAGTTAGCAACAGTTTGCCTGCGAATCTCACGGCCAAACTTGCTTTGCAATGATGCCCCTCCTTTAGGGCGGCTCCATCCCATGTTGGCTTTTAAGAGCAGCTATCCTGGAGGAGCGTCTGAGACCTGTCCCAACTTTTCCTGCTTTGCTTTGTGAGCCACCCTAGCATTTCTCAAGTCTCTATAATGTTCCCTGTATCTCTGGAATTGCTGCTGTGTTTGTCACCTGGGATGGCGTTCCTCTGGCTGATAGTAGACACTCAAGGTGGACATGTATATGTTATGGGATGGAATCAGCCTTGGTCACCCTAATGGATGACCGTCATTGAGGGAGGGACAGAGGGAGTGCAACCCTACTAATTCTGCTCGATCTCTCATCAGCTCTTGATACCATCAACCATGGTATCCTCCTAGATTGACTCTGTGGGATATGTATCCCAATGATTGTTGGTGGAAAGTGCTGCAAGATCTCCTACATGGAGAGTCTCAGTGACCCTTTCGTTTATCCTTTGCTGTGCTTTCACTGTGAGGATGGATTAGGGATGGCAGAGAATTCCGCCACGGATTCCAGTGAGGCCAGATTCTTTAGAATCCGGCTCCCCAGAATCCATGGCAGAACGGCCTCCTGCCCCCCCCTGCGGAATCCCCCAGGATGGAACTTACCTGGGGCGGATGCGGCAGGTTCGACGGCAGCGGTTCCAGCCGCGGCAGCTCTGGCAGCGGTGGCAGCTGGTCTCCTGGCTGGCCGCAGCTGGGCTGCTGCGGCCACCATTGCCATCCTTCGAGCTGTGATAGGCTACGTAAGAATTTACATAGCCTATCACGGCTAACCCCCCCTCCAAAAAAACAGCATACGCAAATGGTGGTGGCTATGGCGGCTGCCATTTGTGTTCCCTATGTTTCGCTGTTCTAGCCTACGTAAATATTTACATAGGCAATTACGGCGAAAAAAAAGGGAACCGCAAATAGCGTAGTGGGCACTATTTGCGTCCTTTTTTTTCCTGCTGTTTTATCCTACGTAAATATTTACATAGACTTTTATGGCGAAAAAAAAAAGAAATGCAAATAGCGGCCACTACGCTATTTGTGGTTCCCTTTTTTTCCGCCGTAATTGCCTACATAAATATTTATGTAGGCTAGAACAGCGAAACATAGGCAACGCAAATGGCAGCTGCCGTAGCCGCCGCCATTTGCATACACCGGTTTTTTTGGTTTTGTTTTTTGGGCATGCCGTCATAGGCTACGTAAATACTTACGTAGTCTATCATGGCAGCCTGGAAGGATGCAAATGGTGGCCGCTACGGCGGCTGCCATTTGCGTCCGCAGCAGCCCATCCGCGGCTGGAGGTGGAGCTGCCACAGAGCAGAGCTGGCCAGGCAGGATTCCGGGGGGGAGGATCGGATCGCCTCCCCCCGCATTGAGGATTCTGAGGAGAGGGACAGAGCGCCTCCCCCACCAGTGGATGCCCCGACCGGAACCAGGTAAGTGATTAATACATCCCTAGGCTGGATGGGGTCCTGGCACGGCGCATGTTGCAGCCAGGCAAACCAAGTTGGCATCTCTCTGCCTATGCCTACCTTCTGCCATGGAGGACTCTACGTTGCCACGAGTCATGTGCACTCACTGGCAACCCTCAAGATTCAACTCGTTGGAGAACCAGAACAAGAATGTAACAGTGGTCGCCCAGGAGATTACACCAAGCGGAAAGTGTTTAAGCAAGTTTTTTTTTTTTTAAGAAAGAAGATGTAACAGTTTGAATGCTTCAATAAACATAGTTAGTTAAGTTAAACCTTTCATTAGATTTGGTTTCTTTCCGCAAAATAATTAATTAATTAATATTAATAATTAATTATTATATACTTATTTATTATATACTAAATAGGTCAACAAGGCCCTTATGAAGTTGTTTCATTGCTAAAACTCAGGCCAAGCTCACTTGTCCACCCAGACTGGCCCATGTCAGAAGAGCCATATCAGTGTGTTCTCGCAAAAAGGGTTTCCTGCAGCTGTCCGCCTGTGTATGGAGCCAAAGAGTTCAGGAAGTTACAAAGGTGATGCCTCTTCCCCTTTCAATTATCAAAATCATAGTGATTCATTCTTCATCTTGCCAAACCTCCAGGGATATTTCCAAAGCGCATCTCTGAGTCCACTGATGTCAACATCAGATTCAAGAGCAACATGAGGTGACATCTGGCATCCATGTGCAAAAGGGCTGGCGCATAAATGCCCCCTCCCCTACTGGGAGCACAGGATGAGGCTCCAGGCGGATGAGGACTGTGTGGGCGTGAGGTTTACTTATTCTCATCCCCTTCGGATGTGTAGCCTTGACTGGCTGGGCTCCACCTGTATTTGGAATCCCTCTGAAGCCTCAGTCTTGCAAGGGTTTCTTCTCATTATTCTTTGAATTAGGTGAGAAGACCAGTTGCAAGGGTGAAGGTGATGCCAGGCACACTTGGAATGATTATGCTCTTGCTGTTGCTGCAGCTGCCCCAGGCCATCTGTGGGATGCTCAAGGCCAAATGCCCCTTGACTTTGGAAAGGGACGGAATAGACGCACTGAATCATTACAGGCCAGGAGACCACCTCATCGGTGGGGTCATCACTGCGACAGAAGCTGTGTTTCGACCTTACATTTTCCACAAGCCTCCCTCTATCAGACTGGTTCAGTAAGTCATTCTGTGTGTGATGGAGCTGCTGCTGATCCATTTGCTAATGATTTTGTGAGCTCCAACCATCCCTAATTACCAGGAAATGTTCCCGTCACCTGGTAAACCATTGCCCTATTTTGCCTTTGGGAGAAGATGTTGGGGATACATCAACACTACAGGGCAGCCTGCAGTTTCAGAAGCTGTGGCTGGCCAGGCTCCTTTGGCACTGCCAGGGGTGGCAACATATTATGTGACAAATTTCAAAACTAAAAAAGAAGACTGTGGGGGAGAGATAAGGAGGAATGCTCTCCCTGTGGCTTAACCTGCACTGAGAAGGGGGTTGGACTATAGAACCTTTAAGGTCCTAGAAACTATCTTGTTCTGTGTGCATAGTATTGTTTGCTGGTTGATTACTTATAAAATGGAATGGTAGTTTCAACTGCATGACAGTTTCATCTGAATATTAAATAAACGTTTATTTAGTCTAATACTTTCCTATGGCCATTCTGAATGACAGCTGAATGTTATGGCCATTCTGTAGGAAATGATTATACCATATAAACTCATTCTTTGGTGTTTTATTTTGCTTAAGCCATGCGGTACCTCCTACACACTCAGTGTTAATGTTTAGCAACAAGATTCGACCGGGAACATACCCGGTAAGAAAAACTTTTAGAAGCTAGAAGCTAAGATACTTTCAGTGACTGTTTGGGTTAAATATCTTAAACACTCACCATGTTATCTTATTTTAGGCCAACAAAATTACTTGTGCTGGAGTTAAAAAAAACTTCTATACAAATCTAATGAAGCACTTTTGTTGTTGTTCAGTCATTAAGTCATGTCCGACTCTTCGTGACCCCATGGACCATGGCACGCCAGGCCTTCCTGTCCTCTGCTCTCTCCTGGAGCATGCTCAAGTTCATATTCATTGCGTCAGTGATGCTATCTAGCCATCTCATCCTCTGCCGTCCCCTTCTCCTTTTGCCTTCAATCTTTCCCAGCATCGGGGTCTTTTCCAGTGACTTTTATCTTCGCATTAGGTGGCCAAAATATTTGAGCTTCAGCTTCAGTATCTGTCCTTCCAATGAGCACTCAGGGTTGATTTCAGAACGCAATCAGCATCAGAGGTCAGAACGCAATCAGCATCTTTCGTTAAGGGCACTCTGCAGAACCCAGGAGAGCGCTGCCTACAGCGGATGAGAAGGGAGGCGAACTTGTTTATGAAGCGGGGGGGCAGGGTTGATTTAAGACATTTATACAACAAATAAGAATACAATAGTTAGCACAACAATTAATGTTACTATCATTTATTCATTTATTTACAGAATTCATAAACCGCTCTGTATCTAAAAAAGATTCCCAAGCGGCAAATAGTAAAGAATATAAAAGAAATGTTGTTCAGTCATGTCCGACTCTTCATGACCCCATGGACCATAGCATGCCAGGCCTTCCTGTCCTGTGCTCTCTCCTGGAGTGTGCTCAAGTCCATATTCATTGCATCGGCAATGCTATCTAGCCATCTCATCCTCTGCCGGCCCCTTCTCCTTTTGCCTTCAGTCTTTCCCAGCATCAGGGTCTTTTCCAGGGAGTTTTCTCTTCGCATTAGGTGGCCAAAATATTGGAGCTTTCGCTTCAGTAACTGTCCTTCCAATCAGCAATCAGAGTTGATTTCCTTTAGGATGGACTGATTTGACCTCCCTGCAGTCCAGGGGCTCATAAGAGTCTTCTCCAGCACCACAGTTTGAAAGCATCAATTCTTTGGCGCTCAGCCTTCCTTATAGTCCAGCGCTCACAGCCATACGTTACTACTGGGAAAACCATAGCTTTGATTAGATGGACCTTTGTCGACAAGGTGATGTCTCTGCTTTTTACTATGCTCTCTAGGTTTGCCATAGCTTTCCTCCCAAGGAGCAAGCGTCTTTTAATTTCATGGCTACAGTCACTGTCTGTGGTGATCTTGGAGCCCAAGAAAATAAAAATCTGTCACTGCTTCCATTTCTTCCCCTTCTATATGCCAGGAAGTGATCCAATTTATTATTTCTTCAGACAGCCTTTGGGGTAACAGCTTAAGGCAGTAGCTCATTTATACAGCATTATTTCAGGCCCCCATGAGAATTATCCACGTTCCCCTTTTCTTTCATTTCATAGCCTCATCACTGGGCATGGTGTAAGAGAGGAATAAAGTTTGATTGAATATGCTGGTCATACATCCACAATAGTGTCTTCTGAGGAAGTATAGAAATGACACCACATTCCAGAGTGGCCATCATTTGCCTAAGAATTAGGGCCTGGAGCATAATAGGGCCTGGCGCATCATTATTATGCTTTGTACAAAAGGGATCTGTGTCCGTTGTATTGCCTGATATATGAGACAATATTCTCTATATATACCATTCTTGATTTCTTACCCAAGATAATCTGGGTTGGCTCTTTAGATTGATTTACTTAAAACAATTTATGTCATAAAGATAATTGTATCTTTTGAACTGATTAATGTATGAAATTTCTTATCATTGAGCTGGTTCAATGTCTATAGACGCAGGTTAATCTTTTCACCCTGACACTTGGGTTGGTTTTGTAAGGTCTTGTCCTGCGGAAAGTGATATATATATATATATATATATTCAGTTGGCCCTGCAAGTTGGTCCAGTATTAATATTTAGAGACAGTGTGATGGGCATGTCATGTAAACTTCTGGTTAGCCTTGTGTGTGTGTGTGTAAATTTCAGGATTTGATCTGGTTGGACCTTCTGAAGGCATCAGGCCACTCCCTCTGTCACCCATGAGTAGCTTTGGGGCTTCTGCTTCTTTCCATGGGGCTGCTTCTATTCGTCTAATGCATTCGTAATGGCCAGTTGCATAGACTCCATGTGTCTTCTCCAGCGAAGAGACAAATCTCTGAGTTAGGTCCACCACTCTGCCACGGACAGCCATCCAGCCCCAAGGTAGTGGTGAAGCTGGAATTTACCACAGCACAGAACACTATATGCTTATTGCCTAAATAACACATTTGTTAAGGGCATGGCTTTCTAAACTTTTAGCTTTGCTGTTTTAAAAATCTGTATTTTAAACTCCTGCACTGCTGCTAGGTTTTATTGTGGTTGTATTGTTATATTGTGGTTTTAATATTCAATGTATTTTAAATTGCTTTATTGTGTGTTGTTTGGTTTTAATTTTTGTGAACTTCAGCTATTGGGTGGTATAGAAATGAAATAAATAAGTAAATAAATAAATAAATAAAATGGCAGCCATAATCTAGGACATAGGTTCACCACTGCCCTTAACAGCCACAGTTCCCCAGTATTTTGGAGCTTGAATGAAAATAACACAACATATTAACTGAAATGTTTTTTGTTTATTGAATATATCATTGGACACCATGGTCTTTCTGCAATACAAAAGAAGAGCCATGCTGGATCAGACCAAGGATTCATCTAGTCCAGCATTCTGTTCACATAGTGACCCACCAGCTGTCGACCAGGAAAAGCACAAGCAGGACACGAGTACAACAGTACCCTCCTGCCCATGTTCCCCAGCAACTGCTGTACATAGGCATACTGCCTCTGATACCGGTGGTAGTACATCGCCATTGATAGCCTCATCTTCCATAAATTTGTCTAATCCCCATTTAAAGACATCCAAACTAGTGGCCATCACTACATCGTCTGGAAGTGAATTCCATAGTTTAACTATATGCTGTGTGAAATGGTACTTTAATTTGTCCTGAATTTCCCACCAATCATCTTCATGGGATGACCCTTTTGGGTTCTAGCGTTCAGAGAGAGGGAGAAATGTCCCCCTGTCCACTTTCTCCACACCAGGCATAATTTTGTACACCTTTTGCCAGCTCTTCAATGTGCGGAACAAGCTTCCTATGCGATTTTAAGCCATGTGAGCTCATGTGTCTCCCCCATCTCTCTCCCCCATCCATGCCTATTAAGACTGAAAATGCAGGTCTGGGAACCAAGTCCTGTGAGAAACGGTCCACAGTCTGGGGTGGCTGAAGAGTGGCAACGGCATCATGTATCCCTAACAAATTCAAGCCACAGCAGCCACATCCCTAGAGTTTTGCCAAGAGAACATGCTGATCACAGCAAACACTCTTTTCCAACAGCACAAGAGGCGACTCTACACATGGACATCACCAGATGGTCAATATCGAAATCAAATTGATTATGTCCTTTGCAGCCAAAGATGGAGAAGCTCTATAGAGTCAGAAAAAACAAGACCTGGAGCTGACTGTGGCTCAGATCATGAGCTTCTTGTTGCAAAATTTCGGCTTAAATTGAAGAACGTAGGGAAAACCACTAAACCATTCAGGTATGACCTAAATCATATCCCTTATGAATATACAGTGGAGGTGAGGAATAGATTTAAAGGATTAGACCTGATAGACAGAGTGCCTGAGGAACTATGGACAGAGGTCCGTAACATTGTTCAGGAGGCAGCAATTCAATCCATCCCAAAGAAAAAGAAATGCAAGAAAGCAAAGTGTCTGTCCGGCTGCCGCCCCCGCCCCTGCCCCTGACAAAGACCCAACGAACCGCCGCTGGGACCCACCACCGGGAGGGACATTCGTGAAAGGTAAGTCCCACCCCGGGGGGGGCGGGGGGGCGGAGAATTTCACCGCCGATTTTGGGGGGCCAAATGCTTTGGCACTCAGCCCCCCAAGGTTTCTGGGAGAAATTCTCCCCCATCCCTATCTGAATGTCCCTGATAGCCATGATAGTGCGCACATTGAATTTGAGCCAGACATCCTCGAGAGTGAAGTCAAGTGTGCCTTAGGAAGCATTACTAACAACAAAGCTAGCAGAGATGACAGTATTCCAGCTGAGCTATTTAAGATCCCAAAAGATGATGCTGTTAAAGGGCTGCACTCAATATGCCAACAAATTTGGAACACTCAACAGTGGCCACAAGACTGGAAAAGGTCAGTTTACATTCCAATTCCAAAGAAGGGCAATGCCAAAGAGTGTTCAAACTACCGTACAATTATGCTCATTTCACATGCCAGCAAGGTGATGCTCAAAATCCTACAAGCTAGGCTTCAGCAGTATGTGAACCGAGAACTACCGGAAGTACAAGCTGGGTTTCGAAGAGGCAGAGGAACTGGAGATCAAATCGCCAACTTTCGCTGGATCATGGAGAAAGCAAGAGAATTCCAGAAAAAGGTCTATTTCTGCTTCATTGACTATGCTAAAGCCTTTGATTGTGTGGGTCACAACAAACTGTGGCAAATTCTTCAAGAGATGGGAGTACCAGACCACCTTACCTGTCTCCTGAGAAACCTGTACAAGGGTCAAGAAGCAACAGTAAGAACCAGACATGGAACAACTGATTGGTTCAAAATTGGGAAAGGAGTATGACAAGGCTGTATATTGTCACCCTGCTTATGTAATTTATATGCAGAGTACATCATGAGAAATGTCGGGTTGGATGAATCACAGGTCGGAATTAAGATTGCCAGGAGAATTATCAACAACCTCAGATACGCAGACGATGCCACCCTAATGGCAGAAAGCGAAGAGGATCTAAAGAGTCTCTTGTTGAGGGTGAAAGAGAGCTTCGGCTATTGGGTGGTATAGAAGTCAAATGAATGAATGAATGAATGAATGAATGAATAAGAGGAGAGTGCAAAAGCTGGCTTGAAACTCATCATTAAAAAAACAAAGGTCATGGCATCTGGCCCCATCACTTCCTGGCATATAGAAGGGGAAGAAATGGAAGCAGTGACAGATTTTATTTTCTTGGGCTCCAAGATCACCACTGACAGTGACTATAGCCATGAAACTAAAAGACACTTGCTCCTTGGGAGGAAAGCTATGGCAAACATAGAGAGCATAGTAAAAAGCAGAGACATCACCTTGCCGACAAAGATTCTAGGAGTGTACGAAAGTTAGGGGTGCACGAAAGCCACTTACCTGGTCTCGCAGCTTGTTCGTGGTGGGGGGGAGGCGCTTCGCTGCTCCCCCCGAAGTTCAGGCCGGGGGGGAGGCTTCCCGCCTCGCCCGGCCGAAATTCAGGCCGGGGAGGAGGCGCCTCGCCTCGCCCAGCCGCGAAATAAAAAGTTAAAAAAAAAATGCCCCCGTGATAGGCTACGTGACGATTTACGTAGCCTATCATGGCTATATCTGCAAAGTCCTTTTTGATGGCATGACTGGTTTTCAAATATTTGCAGGTCACTCTCCTGGCTTTCCTTCTGCAGGCTCAGCATATTCAGTTCTTTTGACTGTTTCCCAGAGGACGTGGGGACCATCTACATGGGAGGTTTTCTCCAGTGCTACTGTGACTTAAATTTGTTAGGGATACATGATGCCGTCGCCACTCTTCAGCCACCCCAGACTGTGGACCGTTTCTCACAGGACTTGGTTCCCAGACCAGCGTTTTCAGTCTTAATAGGCATGGAGGGGGGAGAGAGATGGGGGAGACACATGAGCTCACATGGCTTAAAATCGCATAGGAAGCTTGTTCCGCACATTCAAGAGCTGGCAAAAGGTGTACAAAATTATGCCTGGTGTGGAGAAAGTGGACAGGGAGACATTTCTCCCTCTCTCTGAACACTAGAACCCAAAAGAGCCTCTTGTTGAAGGTGAAAGAGGAGAGTGCAAAAGCTAGTTTGAAACGCAACATTAAAAAAATGAAGATCATGGCATCTGGCCCCATCACTTCCTGGCATATAGAAGGGGAAGAAAAGGAAGCAGTGACAGATTGTATTTTCTTGGGCTCCAAGATCACCGCAGACGGTGACTGCAGCCATGAAATTAAAAGACGCTTGCTCCTTGGGAGGAAAGCTATGGCCAACCTAGACAGCATAGTAAGAAGCAGAGACATCACCTTGCTGACAAAGGTCCGCATAATCAAAGCTATGGTTTTCCCAGTAGTAATGTATGGCTGTGAGAGCTGGATGATAAGGAAGGCTGAGCGCCGAAGAATTGATGCTTTCGAACTGTGGTGCTGGAGAAGACTTTTACGAGTCCCTTGGACTGCAAGGAGGTCAAATAAGTCCATCCTAAAGAAAATCAACCCTGACTGCTCATTGGAAGGACAGATACTGAAACTGAAGCTCAAATATTTTGGCCACCTAATGCGAAGAGAAACGTCACTGGAAAAGACCCTGATGCTGGGAAAGATTGAAGGCAAAAGGAGAAGGGGACGGCAGAGGATGAGATGGCTAGATGGCATCATCGATGCAATGAATATGAACTTGAGCACGCTCCGGGAGAGAGCGGAGGACAGGAAGGCCTGGCTTGCTATGGTCCATGGGGTCATAAGAGTCAGACACGACTTAACGATTGAACAACAGCAACAATTCCCCATAGTAACCTATGGCTGCAGGAGCAGGACCATAAGGAAGGCTGAGCGAAGAAGATAGATGCTTTTGAACTGTGGTGCTGGAGGAAAATTCTGAGAGTGCCTTGGACAGCAAGAAGATCAAACCAGTCCATACTCCAGGAAATAAAGCCAGGCTGCTCACTTGAGGGAATGATATTAAAGGCAAAACTGAAGTACTTTGGCCACATCATGAGAAGACAGGATACCCTGGAGAAGATACTGATGCTAGGGAAAGTGGAAGGCCAAAGGAAGAGGGGCCGACCAAGGGCAAGATGGGTGGATGATATTCTGGAGGTGACGGACTCGACCTTGGGGGAGCTGGGGGTGGTGACAGCCGACAGGAAGTTCTGGCGGGGTCTGGTCCATCAGTCGTGTCGGAAGCGACTGAACGAATAAACAACAAACCTATTGTACAGTCACTAGTTTTCCCTCAGTTTGAAGGCTTGCACCTGCCAGATTCTAGCACTGTGATGTGCATCTGCTCTGGTTTGTTTGAAAATGGATAATGGCCTTTGCCTGTGGGAGCCTACCTCTTCCCCACCCCACTCCTAGAAATACATCAGCCATTAAGTGCAGATTGGTCACTGTGTTTCTGGCTTTGACTCAGGATAGGTATTAGCATCTTTAAAGTTCTACAAACATAATACAGAGATTTAAATTGCCTTCAAAGAAGTCAAGTTGTGGTGGAGTCAAAGAAGCAACAACTGAATATTTTAATTTCATTGAAGAGGGGATGACCATGTGGTTTCGTTTCGTTTTGTTTTTCAGGAAGGGATTCACTAAGGACTGGAAGTTTCTATCCTTCCTGTTTGCCATTCAGGAGATCAACCAGAACCCCAGACTCTTACCCAACATCACCCTGGGCTACAACATCCATGATGACTATCTCAATTCAAGAGTGACTTCTGATGCCTTGCTAGACCTGCTCTCTCCTGGGCAGGGGAATGTTCCCAACTACAACTGTGGATGGCAGAATCAAATGTTGGCTGTGCTTGAAGGGTCTGACTCTGAGAACTCCATCCAAATTTCACACATTTTGGGCATCTCCAAAATCCCACAGGTGTGTGTGTGGGGGGGGGGGGCATTTACAAGCTGGCTCCATGTCTATTTGGGGTTCTCTCCAGATAAATCAAAATGTTCTGCAGAGAAATTCAATGAGAACTCCCCCTCATATACAAACATGGGTGGGGAAGGGGGCAATTCAGATCCAAAGTGACTGTCAAACCACTTTCCTGGTCTGAATGGGGGCCCATACTGGTGGTGATGGTGGTGGTTGTTTTTACTGTTTCCATCATTACAAGACCTGACAATTTTATTCATTATAAAATTTAGCCTATTTGTTCCATTGGTATGAAGTTTGGCACATATAATTTCCAGTGAAGAAGTATAGTCTGACCAGATTTCAGAAATATCCGATGAAGACTTGAAATTTGGTTCTGAAACAAAATAAACCACCCTTCTCATCCTTCCTTTGCCAGGTCACTTATGCTTTTGTTTCTCAGGTTCTGAGCGATAAAACTCAGTTCCCTTTTTTCTACCGGATGGTCCCCAAAGAAGGAACCCAGTACCCGGGGATTGTCAAACTGCTCCTGCATTTCAGATGGACGATGGTTGGTCTTGTTGCTCCAAATTCTAACAGTGGAGAGTTGCTAATAAAGACTTTGGCACCCGAGCTCATCAGGAATGGTGTTTGTGTTATTTTTTCACAGAGCATCTCAGCACTGAGTATGTACAAAATCCGTCAAGCTTTATTCCACAAGTGGAGACAAGTCAACGTCGTCGTTTATTATGCAGAGACTCGTTCCTTCTTAAATGGAATATTACTTCTGCAACATTTAGTTGAACTCGTTATAAAACCCATTATAGGGAAGGTGTGGATCACAACAGCTTTGTGGGACATCACCTTGGAGTTGATGTATAATAATCTATCTTTCCAACATATCCACGGTCTTTTTTCCTTCTCCCTTCAGACTGATAAAAAGGCAAAGTATGACGATTCTGAAACCTTTTTCCTTTTCGTCCAGCGGTTTTGGGAGAAAGCATTTCAGTGTTCCTATTCAAAGCATGCATTATCCCTGAAAGGGTGGACAAGGTGCAGAGAGAACAAGGAATTGGAGGCCCTGCCCCCAAAGGTCATGGAGAGAATCCTGTCTCTAGACAGCCACAGCATTTACAACACCGTCCAGGCCGTGGCCCGTGCCTTGGATGCTGCGTATTCATCCAGGGCCAAGAAGATGGTGGTGGAGGGTGGAGACAGGCTGGACATTCACAGCATACAGCCATGGCAGGTATTTCCGTTCGCACACCAGTCATCTCTTTTGAAAATGATGAATATCCCCCAGTTGCAGAATAGTGGTCTTGAAATTCGATGGTGTCTGCAGAGGCCCCTTCCCTCTCCTCCACCCTGGAGTCAGCCACCTCACTGGCTCTGCCTGATCCTTCCTGGCTTCTCTCTCGGCTGTGGCTTGGGCACCTACCTGGCTTCACTGTATCAGTGCACACCTGTGGGTGGCATCACACGACTCAGGAATTGCAGCACAGAACAGCATAAAATTCTATATGACAATGTGGGACGTTTGGCATTCAGCAGGACTCCGCCTGTGGGTCTGCCATTTTCACACTTCTGTGGCACAAAACAGCACAAAACCTTGGCAATGTGAAGAGATGCACCAAGACATTGGGGTCTGGAGCCAACCCCGAACCAAAGGGGCTGGGGGGGGCAGCTGTAGCACAGAGGAAGAGCATTTCTTTTCCACGTAGAAGGTTCTAGGGGCATCTCCACACCAGAGTAAAATCCTGCATTTTAAATGGGGCTGTAATAAAAATGTAACCTAAAAGCCATTGTATGTGCCTTAAGCACCACGTAGCATTATAAAAGCTTCACATGCCTGGAATGAGCGGACAGTAACCCTAAGATAAGGTTGCTAAGCAAACCTCTGGCAACCAATCAAAAGTAACACGCTGGCTGAGGAATGCAAGCTAAGTGATAAAACTGCAGCGCGGGGGTTTCCGGGGGTCGACTCTGCTTTTGAGCGTGAGCTCCTTTGTCAAACTGTTTGCAAACAATAAAATCGAGTTGGACCCAGCCTGAAGTTGACTCTCCTCTTTGGGGCAAATTGGACTAGCCTCCAGGGGGCGAAACTAGCATTTTGTGCAACAAACTGACGAGCAGCCAGGAGTCCCTTGGACCACCCTGGGGTCAAACGACAGAACCGGCAAAGGTGCCTGTGGGGCGCGCCGGACCGCCTTTGAGGTCTGCCACGGCACCAGAGAACGGGGGTCGGGACACCCAGGAGGTTAAAGGCGTGGACTCCATTGATTGAGTCAACCAGGCTGAACGGGTCTGAAGAGACGGCACTAGGGTGTTGGGCAGAGTAAGTACTTGATTTCCCTTCTGTCTTTCTGTTTGAGTTGCCTTCGGAGCGTCTGAGGTTTGTCAGACTCTGTGTAAACGTCTGAGGTTTGTTAGACTCCGTGTAAGTGTCGGAGGTTTGTCAGGCTCCGTGTATGGTTTCAAACAGAGGTAGGCATAATGGGGGCGGGTAGCTCCTGTTTAGAAAGCTCTGCCACTCCCTTGGGATGCATGCTAAAGAACTTTAGCAAAGTCAAAAAAAATTATGGCACTAAGATGTCGAAAGGCAAGCTGGTTACACTCTGTCAGTTGGAATGGCCGTCATTTGGAGTCAACTGGCCAGATATTGGCTCCTTTAATGAGGCCACAATTAGAAAAGTGCATGTTATTGCTGTAAATGATGGGCACTGGGATCAGTATCCCTATATAGACTCATGGTTGAGTTGCGCTTTGAGCAACCCTTCCTGGGTGAAACAATATAAAGGAGAGATGTGCAAACAAATGCTGGCTGCAGACCCTCGGAGAATGAAGGGAGGGAAGAGAAAGCCAATCTTAGAGGGAGAAGACGAGATAGACTTGGCGCAAGGTTTGAGGGGGCAGGATCATGCAATTTCGCCTCAACCTCCAGTAGAAAGTACCCTAACGGTGGCCACAGCCTCTCAACCCCGGCCAGCCGGGTCCACGTCGCAAAGTCTCTCTCAACCACCACCCTATGATGGAGAGTATAACGTGACTCCCTCATGCCCTGCCGACTCCTCTTCTGACCAAGTCCCAAGACAAGTGGCCCAACCCAGCTCACCAAGACCCCTGCGGGACCCATCCCAGTTAGCAATACATTTTTCTCCTCTGGCTGAGCCTAGGGCTACCCGAAACCCGCACCCTAAATACCAGTGCCCGATGCGAGAGGTAATGACAGGGGAGGGGCAGACTGCATTTGTATATGTGCCCTTCAGCACCGCTGATCTGTTCAATTAGAAAAATCAGAATCCTTCCTTTAGAGAAGACCCTAATAAGATGCAAAGTTTATTTCGATCTGTGGGGCAGACGCATTGTCCCACATGGGCAGATGTGCAGATGATGTTGCAAACCCTACTAACATCTGAGGAAAGGCGCCTAGTGCAAGGCACCGCTAATAGGATCGCTGAGGAGCGAGTAGCAGGAACTACTAGGGACCCCCATGAATTATGCCCCCAAGTAGACCCTGAATGGCGTCCCAACGACCCCAGGGACCGAGAGCAGAGTCAGGACTATTTGGGAATAATAGCGGAGGCATTAGGGAGAGCTGTGCCACGTGTGACTAACTTTTCAAAGTTGTATGAAGTCCGCCAAGAGAAGGATGAAAATCCCTCTGTGTTCCTAGGACGGTTGTTTGATGCATTTAGGAAGTTTAGTGACCTAGATCCTGAAGCCTCAGAAAACCAGCGCATGGTAAATACAATGTTCATAGGGCAAGCAGCACCAGATATAAGAAAGAAGCTGCAGAAAGCTGAAGGAGCCGTGGGCAAGCCACTCTCCGAGTTGGTAGAGATTGCATATAAAGTGTATGGCAACCGAGAGCAAGTAACAGAAAGAAGGGAGACAAAACGCAGCGAAAAGCAACTGGCGATGCTAGCAGCCGCCTTGAGTGGCAGCTCAGGACGCATAGAGCCTCAGCAGAGGCAAGAGGGGGGGCAGAAGAAGGGAAAGGGCCGCCCGAGGTTTGACGAATGTGCATATTGCCGAGAGAAGGGACACTGGAAGAAGGACTGGCCGCTGAGAAGGCAGAGAGAGAAGAGCCAGGGGGAGGGGCTCCAATTGAGAGCAGACTCCTCTGAGGAATGTAGCTGAAGGAGACCGGGATCTAAAGCCACCACCCTACGAGTAAGTACTCGGGAAGATCCCATGATAAAGATAAGGGTCGGTGGCAGAGACTATGAGGCTCTGGTAGATACTGGAGCCACCTTTTCCATAATCCCTGCAAAAACCCCCCTCGTCAAAGAAAGCGGAAAACACGTGACAATAGAAGGAATTGAAGGAAGAAAGGCTAGATTGCCTGTATGTGAGCCCCTCCTCACAAAGATCGGAGACAATAGACTAGAACATGCCTTTGTGGTCTCGCCCACATGTCCGGTTGCCCTTCTGGGGCGGGACTTGCTGACGAAGCTGCAAGCTGAGATCTTCTTTCGTGGGGATCAGATTGTAGTACAGCTACCAGTGAAGCAGAGCTCAAATTACCAGATGGCCCTCCAGGCAACTGAAACTGTGTCAAAGGCCAAAGGGATTGAGCTCTTAGAAAATGTTGACCCGTGTGTATGGGCAGATGGAACCCCAGCTCGGGCAAAGTATGTAACACCAATCAAAATTCCCCTAAAGGAGGGAGAGCTGCCTGTGTGTGTGAAACAGTATCCTTTGAAGAGAGCTACTCGTGCAGGCTTAAAACCGCTTATTGAAAAGTTTAAGAAGTATGGCTGGCTATCCCCCTTTAACACCCCAATATTGGGGTTGCTCAAACCAAACAGCGCCTCCTACAGGCTGGTGCAAGACCTGAGAGCCATAAACAAGAAAGTTTTCGTGGATCATCCCCTGGTTCTGAACCCCCACACCATTTTGACCCAAGTTCCAGCAAATGCAAGGGTGTTTTCCGTCCTAGATTTAAAAGATGCTTTCTTCTCTATCCCACTGCACAAAGACAGCCAGAAAATATTTGCATTCGAATGGGAAGACCCAGATACTTATCATAAAACTCAATTGTTATGGGCTGTGTTGCCCCAAGGGCTCGTTTCAGCCCCCCACATTTTTGGATTAGCATTGCAGAAGGATTTGGAGCAGTGGAGAGACAAGCACCAGGAGGTGGCGCTGTTGCAATATGTTGATGACCTGTTGATAGCGAGCCCTAGCATGCAAACGGGGAAGAGAGCAACAGAGTCTTTGCTGAACACCTTGGGAGAAAGAGGGTACAAAGTATCACGAGAGAAGGCTCAAATACGCCAACCAAAGGTCACTTTCTTAGGTTATGAAATTGAAATGGGAACAAGAGCCCTGAGCAAAGATCGAATTCAGGCTATACAAAATATGCCTGCTCCTAAAAGCCCAAAGGAGTTACGAGCCTTTCTAGGTCTGACAAGGTTTTGCAGAATGTGGATTCCTGATTATGGGGGAAAAGCTAGGCCCCTGTATGAGTCTCTTACCAAAGAGGGCCTCGCAAGTTGGAAATGGACCAAGGAAAATCAGCATGCATTTGAACTATTGAAGACTGCCCTCTCACAACCTCCAGCACTCATGATTCCAAATGGGCGCAAGCCCTATAGATTGTACGTGCATGAGAACAAGGGAGTTGCCTCGGGAGTCTTGACTCAACCAGTGGGCCCGACATGGAGGCCTGTGGGCTATTACTCCAAGGTCCTGGACCCTGTAGCAAAAGGGTGGCCAGCATGTCTGAGAGCCGTTGCGGCCGCTGCTACCCTTGTAGAGGAGGCACAAAAGATTGTCATAGGAGCTAACATGGAGATACACACCCCACATGGCGTGCCCCAAATCCTTAGAGCAGAGGGAGGAAAGTTCTTAAACCCTTCCAGACAATCTAGATATGAGATCTTTTTGTTATCTAATCCAGGCCTCACCTATAAGCATACCACAGCCCTGAATCCAGCCACCCTTCTGCCAGAACCAGGACCCCCATGTCATGATTGTCTGGAAGTGTTAACTCAAACAGTATTGATTCGATCTGACTTGACAGATGACCCGCTTGAAAATCCAGAAGAAGAGTTCTTTGTAGATGGCTCAAGCAATGTAATCGATAGCACACGACATACAGGATGCGCCGTGGTAACGCTGACTGAAACTATATGGAAAGAGAAACTCCCCGCAAGTTGGTCAGCGCAAGCAGCAGAACTCACTGCCTTGACACGTGCACTAGAATTGGGAAAGAATAAAAGAGTGAACATATTTACAGACTCACGCTATGCCTTTGCCACCGTACATGCCCATGGACTACTGTGGAAAGAACGTGGGTTCATCACAGCTTCTGGACAGAAGATTGCAAATGGACCGCAGATTGTGACACTACTGGAGGCTCTCCAACTGCCAAAGGAGGTAGCTGTGGTGCATATAAAAGCGCATGGCAGAGCCACAGATGAGCACCAGAGAAGGGGAAATGCGAAGGCCGACATGGCAGCCAAAGAAGCAGCGCAGATGGGAGGAGAAGTAGTGTTTCAAGGCTTAGCCCATGAGATACCCCTCCGCTTCGAAGATTATAAAGCAAAATACACCCAGGCTGATGACAAAGCTGCCGAAGAAAACAAGGCCACAAAAAAATCCCCAAGGGTGGTGGATAGTCCCAGGAAAAAAAGTCATGCTACCCCGATGGCTGGCAGAAGAAGTGGTAAAACAACTTCATGCGAAGACCCACATGGGAGGCACCGCAATGGGAGACTTACTTGTTCGACAAGTTGTGGCACCGGGATTGTATGTAGAAGCCCAACGAGTCGCAACAAGATGCCCCACCTGCCAGAAGGTAAATCCAAAAGGGGCCCGAGCGCCACCGCCAATGGGAGGACGACAGTGGGCGCACTACCCTGGACAGGCCTGGCAGATTGACTTCGCAAAGCTTCCAAGGTCAGGCCGGCACCAATATTTATTGGTACTGGTGGACCAGCTAACGGGATGGGTAGAGGCCTACCCTACAAGGACAGCTACAGCATCAACAGTGGCACGCTTCCTGCTCCAGGAGCTGATACCTCGGTTCCTGTTGCCTGAGTCTATTGAGTCGGATCAAGGGAGCCACTTTGTGGGAAAGGTAGTGCAAGAAGTGTCTAAAGCTTTAGGCATTAAATAGAGACTCCATACCCCATGGAGGCCTCAGAGTTCAGATCAGGTGGAGCGCATGAATAGGACATTAAAGACAATGATAACAAAAATTTGCATAGAGACCCACTTAAAGTGGCCCCAGGCGCTCCCACTGGCTTTAACTCGCATTCGTAGCACTCCACGTAGAGGGATAAAATTGTCACCTTTTGAATTAATGTTTAGAATGCCTCCTAGGGTTCTGCCAGCAGGGTGGAGAGAGCAAGTCACTGTCGATTTGGGAAAAACTGAAATTGGAGAACATGTTATTGCCTTGCAGTCTGTTTTGTCATCCCTTCACAGGTTTGCTGCACCATTCCAGAGCCTACCGCTGGATGTTCCGATCCACAACTTCCAGCCGGGGGACCAGGTGCTGCTCCAAAAGTGGAAAAAGGGCCCCCTAACTGAGAGGTGGGAGGGACCATACCAGGTGTTGTTGGTAACCCATACAGCTGTCAAGCTCAGCAGAAATGACAGGTGGACTCACTGTTCCAAAATAAAAAGGTATAACCAAGGTGAGGACACCAGCTCCCAGGGCGTGGTCACTCCGGAAGCTGACCTCCTCTTGGAAGAAGAAGCCTGCAAGCAGCGGGATAAAGACAACTGGCATAGTTATCCTATTTCAGAACTGAAATTAAGATTATGTAAAACAAAGACCAAAGATTAAGTATGCAGCAGCTGTGTCTGTTAGTAATAATCCTAAGGCTAAATCTAGCTGTAGGAGAAAACAGCATGCTGTTTCTAGCCGAAGCTGTAGCCAGATACTTGAACCTCTCGAACTGCTGGGAGTTCTGCTGCATACAGGCCGAGAATGAGGGAAAGGTAAGCACATGGATCCCTCATCCTCTGAACCTGACTGAATTAGTACACACCAATTATAGAATACATAAACAAAGAAATGTTACTTGGGAAGATGATTTTATCTTAAGTCAAACTCCATCATGGGAAGTACGGCCTCAATTAAGAGAATGGTGCTTCATGCAAAACAGGTCTGACACACATACACACTTTGTAGGAAATAGCAGCTGCAGGAATTATATAATAAAGGGAGGTGCATGGCATAACAACCACACCTCAAAGAGAACTTTTTGTGCAGGATATGCAGATTACATCACCCTTCGGCCCGAGGTTTCAAGGGTGATAGGTGGCCACAAGTGTGTGTTGTGGTCAATCCCTCATAGTAGTTCACAATCCTTGTTCTATTGCATTCGAAACCAGACAAAAGATCAAAATGCTAGAGCATGCTATATGAATGGAACTCTCAGCCCACGTGGAGATTCAACCCTATATTTGGGATTTTACAATCAGTATTTGGATCCCCAAAAATATGGCCTAGCAGACAAGTCTTGGCCTGCTTTGACTGGCCATTATTGGATCTGTGGGACTCACGCATACACCCAGTTGCCCGCCAACTGGACTGGCATGTGTTATCCTGAGATATTAAGGCCCCCATTCACGCTGTTGCCTCAAAGGGCCTCAGTACTGCACCGACTATACGGAATAGATAAAAGATCCCTGAGCATAGAAGACTTGTCTGCTACACAAAGATGAGGAAATAATGAGTGGCCGGCAGAAAGGATAATAAGGTATTATGGGCCTGCCACTTGGGAACCCAATGTGGTGGGAAGAGAACCCACGTACCTTACTAACCGCATAATCCGGCTTCAGGCAATAGTGGAAATCTTTGCAAACGAGACTGCAAGGGCCATAGATTTAGCAGCCACACAGCTAACCCAACTCCGCAATGCTGTCACCCAAAATCGGATGGGACTTGATTACGTGTTAGCAGCAGAGGGGGGCCTTTGTCAGAAGTTTAATTAGACAGACTGCTGCTTGCAGATTGATGACAATAGCAATATCCTTAGGGATATTGCAGCCAAAATCAGAAAAATAACTCACGTCCCAGTACAAACCTGGAACGGGTAGAGTACTGACTGGCTGACTTCATGGTTGCCGAACTTTCGCTGGTTGAAGACTGGATTTATGATATTCTGCTTAGTTATGCTAATTTTGTGCTTATTACCCTGCATACTTCCCTGCATTATAGCCCTAGTCAAACGTACAGTAGAATCTGTAGTCAGCAGGGAAATGTTTGTACATTACCAGAGATTAGCGATGGCTGAAGTAGACTAAGTGTTATAAGAAGAAAGCATCTTGAGGGGGGAATTGTAATAAAAATGTAACCTAAAAGCCATTGTATGTGCCTTAAGCACCACGTAGCATTATAAAAGCTGCGCATGCCTGGAATGAGCAGACAGTAACCCTAAGATAAGGTTGCTAAGCAAACCTCTGGCAACCAATCAAAAGTAACACGCTGGCTGAGGAATGCAAGCTAAGTGATAAAACTGCAGCGCGGGGGTTGCCGGGGGTCGACTCTGCTTTTGAGCGTGAGCTCCTTTGTTAAACTGTTTGCAAACAATAAAATCGAGTTGGACCCAGCCTGAAGTTGACTCTCCTCTTTGGGGCAAATTGGACTAGCCTCCAGGGGGCGAAACTAGCATTTTGTGCAACAGGGCTTTCTGCTTCCGTTTTAAATGCAGGATCACAATTACTCCCTTTTTCACACACTTCCTTTCCCCCCTCCCCCTCCTTCTCCATGTATGTGAGTCTTCCAATATCTTGTACTGATCTCAGTCCTTTTCTTGCAGCTTTTCCTCTTTTCACAGAGGAAACTGATGGGGAAAAAAATGGGGTAATTTGATAGCTCATTACCTACAATGTATTTAAAAATGGAGCAAAGGGCATTTAGTGCAGCAGACGTCTTGGAAGATCATGGCATCATGCAAGGAGACCGCAAACGTCCATGAATGAGCAATCTCAATCACAGGATAAAAGCTCTGTGTGAAGAAAACCTAGGTTTGATCCCTGGCTTCTACAGGGAGGGATAGAGAAAATCCTGCCTGAAATCTTGGAGGACCACTTACAGGCTGTGTCAACAGTACTGGTCTCCATGGACTCATGGTCTGACTCAGTATAAGGCAGCTTCTTATAAATTTCTTATGAGATTCAACCATGAAATTGGAAGAACAGTCAAATCCAATGTGGTTTCTTGTTTCCTCTGCCTTTCTAGCTTCACCCTTTTCTGAGAAACTCTGAGTTTTACAATAATTCTATGGATGGAGTGTATTTGGATGAGAATGGAGACCTGGCAGCTGACTTTGACATCTTGAATTGGGTGGTGTTTCCCAATAGGTCTGTTGCTACAATAAAATTTGGGAGTTTGGTAAGACGGGGATCCCCAGACCTCAAGTTCAGCATCGACCAGGATGCCATTGTGTGGCCCAAATGGCTCAACCAGGTGGGGAATTGCATTTCACTGAACTTATCTTCCAAATTTAGGTCAGCGTTCCCCAACCTGGTGCCCTCCAGATGTGTTGGATTGCAACTGACATTATTTGCAATGGCCAATGATGGGAGTTTGAGTATAAAACACATCTGGACAACAACCGGTTGAGGAAGGCTCTGTGTGCGGCTCGCTTTGATTCCCTGTCAATTCCAATGAGCAGATGTTCCTCCCAGTCTCAGCGAGAGGAGAGTCTTTCCCTAGATGTGTAACCCAGCTGTCCCCAGAGGAATTCCTTTCAAACATAGTCTGCAGCTTACTTGGACTCAAAGTATTTATCCAGTTAAACACTGGCGAGAAAAACTTTGTGAACCACTTCAGATTGTCGCATCTTTCCAACCTAAAATGTTATCAGATCTTAATCCTAGATACAGAACAATAGATAACCTGAGTAAACAAATAGCACACAGATAAGATTTTTTTGTCAACGCATGTTTATCCACAACTGATTCAACATCCAAGATCCACATGTGGAAAAGTATTCCATGGAATTTCCATAATTATCATTAGGGTTCACAAACTCTTGCTCACCACTGTAAGGCACTGCCAATGTGCACAGCACTTTACAGAGTACGAGAGTCTGGGTCCCTGCGCCAAGGTACTTCCAATCTGCAATTTGGCACAAAGGAAACCACAGAGGAAGGGGAAGGAAGTGGAGGCCTCAGGGGTGGTACAGGGGGATGTGCTGTGCAGTTGTTGTGTCATTTGCATATGTTAGGTTTACTTACAGGCTTCAAGTTAAGCCCTAGATGCCTTTATAGGTCCTTTCTGATTCTGTGTCCCATTTCTGTAGATAAATCGGCTCGAACACAGTTTTCCTTGATGCTCTTTGTTTTTCTGCTCAGCCCCTGCCTCGTTCCAGGTGTGTGGAAAGCTGTCGCCCTGGATCCGTCAAGGTGGTTCAGGAAGGAAAGCCGGTTTGCTGCTATGACTGCCCTCCCTGCACAGAAGGGACCATCTCCACCCAGGAAGGTCTGTGACTCTGGAATAGAAGGCAGCCCAGGGGAAGGAGGGCAAAGATATTTTCTTAAAGGGGTTCCTCAACTTGGATCCCTTCTTCCAATTCCCATAATTTCATGAAGTGAGTCACAAGAAATGACCTTGGAGGATGGACCTGTGCAGTTAGGGGTGGGGAGGAAATGGAAGGGGCAGGGATCAGTATTAACAGCCAACATAGTTTGCACTTTAAATGACATGTGCTCCCTATGTGGTTAAAATTGTGGTGTTCACCACACTTCTCTGAGGGGTGAGAAATACCAGCGATGTAGTGCTTACCAAGGTTTGTTTTCCTCTGAAAGGAGGTCGAATGAGGCTTAGAGGCATTTTGTAATATTTGATTTTATTCAGAAATAAATATAGAAACAGGAGATAGCAGCAGGGATTCTTCCATGGGGTGGGGCTTGCATTCCAAGCCTAACACCCTGGAGGACTCCAGAAAGGCTTCACGGACCAGATTCGGAACCCCCTTGGGACAGATGGAGCCTGCAGAACATAGTTTCCCACCCCTGGGTTAAAAACATGTATGATATATGCTGGATCATACCAAAGGTCCATCTAGTCCAGCATTCCTGCAATGTCTTATGGCTCAGTGGATTTCCCTGGAGCCCCCCACTCCCTGCTGGAACTTGTGGACTCCCAGTCACAATACTTGCACACAATGGCCACAATCGAAGCGGCCATAGCTCAGTGTGACAGAGCACATGATTTGCATGCAGAAAGTCCCAGGTTTGATCCCCGGCTTCTCCAAGTAGGACAAGGGAAGAATCCTGCCCGAAACCCTGGAGAGCCGCTGCCATTCAGTGTCAACAATACTGGGCTTGACGGGCCAATGGTCTGACTCAGTATAAGGCAGCTTCCTCTGTTCTTATGTTCCTATGGCCGGCAGTGGCAGGAAGGGCAGCACCACAGCTCCTTACCTCCCTGCCACCCCACAGCTACAATCACCTGCCCGTCGCTCCGTGCATCTCCCTCAGTCGATGGCAATGGTGGCGGTGGCAGAGCGGAAGTCTGCGAGCTGGCCTGACTCGACACAGGTTGAGTTGGGCCGGCTTGCAAACAAGCGAGCTGGAGTTTGCAGGGGCTGAGTCCCCAAAAGCTCTGTGGACCTGGTCCCCTGGACGGATTCCTCCAACATCTCCACCAGATATCCTGACGGGAAATCCACAAGTACAGCAGAAGTGCAATAGTTTAACACAAGAACAAACCATAGGTTAGCAGTGCGGGTCGTGCCTCCCCCACCAACCCACAGTTCAGGGTTTGGACTCTCGGCATGAGTAGGCAGGCAGGCAGGAGCCAGTACACTCACCTGTGCCTGTTCGTTCAAGACTATCCAGGTTCAAATGGGTTTATATAGAGTGATCATGACTTTGTTTGTTTGTTTGTTTGTTTGTTTGTTTGTTTTATTTCTATCCCGCCCAATAGCTGAAGCTCTCTGGGCGGTTCACAAAAATTAAAACCAGAAATCACACAGTAAAACAATATAAAATTTAAAAGCATTAAAACAAGATAACAATACAACCAGAATAAAACCTAGCAGTGATGCAGAGATTAAAAATGCAGATTTAAAACAGCAAAGCTAAAAGACTAGAAAGCTAAAATGCTCAAATGCCTGGGAAAATAAAAAGGTATTCAGCTGGTGACGGAAGGAATACAACGTAGGTGCCAGGCGACCCTCACTAGGGAGCTCATTCCACAGCCGGGGTGCCACAGCTGAAAAGACCCATGGGGGTGTCCTTAGGAAACAGAGTCCTTTACAGATACACACACACGTGAGGGGACACACACACACACTTTAGAGATGGAGGCAGAAAATCATTCATTATTTCATTTCTTACTCTTGTATTTTTTTCTCTGCCAGGGAAGGGGAGAGATGGATTTTTTGCCTCAGGGGCCAAAATGACGTGACTTGCTTGGAGTACTACTACTATGGACTTTGACTGTAGTGAGGGACGGGGAGGCACCATTTTCTGCTCTGCCTCAGGCAGCAAAATGTTTTGGAGGCAGCCCTTGGCATGGCTCCCCTTCATGGATCACTGCCTTGTTGTGGCGAAGGGGCTTGCATAACTCAGTGAAGCCATAAGCTATGCCGTGCAGGGCCACCCAAGACGGACAGGTCATGGCAGAGAGTTCTGACAAAATGTGGTCCACTGGAGAAGGAAATGGCAACCCACTCCAGTATTCTTGCCAAGAAAACCCCATGGAACGTATCACAAGGCTAAAAGAGATGACGCCGGAAGATGAGCCCCTCAGGTCGGAAGGTGTCCAATATGCTACTGGGGAAGAGCAGAGGGTATTTCCAAGTAGCGCCAGAAAGAGTGAAGCGGCTGGGCCAAATCCGAAAGGACACTCAGCTGTGGATGTGTCTGGCGGTGAAAAGAAAATCCGATGCTGTAAAGAACAATCTTGTTTAGGAACCTGGAATGTCAGATCAATGAATCAAGGTAAGCTGGAGGTGGTCAAACATGAGATGGCAAGATTGAACATCGACATCTTGGGAATCAGCGAACTAAAATGGACAGGCATGGGCGAATTTAATTCAGGTGACCATCATATCTACTATTGTGGGCAAGAATCCCTTAGAAGAAATGGAGTAGCACTCATAGTCAACAAAAGGGTGGGAAAAGCAGTACTGGGGTACAATCTTAAAAATGATAGAATGATCTCAGTACGAATCCAAGGCAAACCATTCAACATCACAGTAATTCAAGTCTATGCCCCAACCACTGATGCCGAAGAAGCTGAGGTTGATCGGTTCTATGAAGACCTACAACACCTTCTAGAACGAACACCAAAAAAAGATGTCCTCTTCATCATAGGGGATTGGAATGCTAAAGTAGGAAGTCAAGAAATCACCGGGATAACAGGCAGGCATGGCCTTGGTGTACAAAATGAAGCAGGACAAAAGCTAATAGAGTTTTGCCAAGAGAACATGCTGATCATAGCAAACACTCTTTTCCAACAGCACAAGAGGCGACTCTACACATGGACGTCACCAGATGGTCAATATCGAAATCAGATTGATTATGTCCTTTGCAGCCAAAGATGGAGAAGCTCCATACAGTCAGTAAAAACCAGACCTGGAGCTGACTGTGGCTCAGATCATGAGCTGCTTCTTGCAAAATTTCGGCTTAAATTGAAGAACGTCGGGAAAACCACTAAACCGTTCAGGTATGACCTAAATCATATCCCTGATGAATATACAGTGGAGGTGAGGAATAGATTTCAGGGATTAGGCCTGATAGACAGAGTGCCTGAGGAACTATGGACGGAGGTCCGTAACATTGTTCAGGAGGCAGCAACGAAATCCATCCCAAAGAAAAAGAAATGCAAGAAAGCCAAGTGGCTGTCTGAGGAGGCTTTACAAGTAGCTCACGAAAGAAGGGAAGCGAAAAGCAAGGGAGAAAGGGGAAGATATATCCAACTGAATTCAGAGTTCCAGAGAATAGCAAGGAGAGACAAGAAGGCCTTCTTAAATGAACAATGCAAAGAAATCGAGGAAAACAACAGAATGGGAAAGACTAGAGATCTCTTCAAGAAAATTGGAGATCTCAAGGGAACGTTTTGTGCAAAGACAGGCATGATAAAGGACAAAGAAGGCAGGGACCTAACAGAAGCAGATGAGATTAAGAAGAGGTGGCAAGAATACACAGAAGAACTATACAGGAAAGATCTGAATGTCCCTGATAGCCATGATAGTGCGGTCACTGAACTTGAGCCAGACATCCTCGAGAGTGAAGTCAAGTGGGCCTTAGGAAGCATTAGTAACAACAAAGCTAGCGGAGATGACAGTATTCCAGCCGAGCTATTTAAAATCCTAAAAGATGATGCTGTTAAAGTGCTGCATTCAATATGCCAACAAATCTGGAACACTCAACAGTGGCCACAAGACTGGAAAAGGTCAGTTTACATTCCAATTCCAAAGAAGGGCAACGCCAAAGAGTGTTCAAACTACCGCACAATTGCGCTCATTTCACATGCCAGCAAGGTGATGCTCAAAATCCTACAAGCTAGGCTTCAGCAGTATGCGAACCGAGAACTACCGGAAGTACAAGCTGGGTTTCGAAGAGGCAGAGGAACTAGAGATCAAATCGCCAACATTCGCTGGATCATGGAGAAAGCAAGAGAATTCCAGAAAAACGTCTATTTCTGCTTCATTGACTACGCTAAAGCCTTTGATTGTGTGGATCACAACAAACTGTGGCAAATTCTTAAAGTGATGGGAGTACCAGACCACCTTACCTGTCTCCTGAGAAACCTGTACGAGGGTCAAGAAGCAACAGTAAGAACCAGACATGGAACAACCGATTGGTTCAAAATTGGGAAAGGAGTACGACAAGGCTGCATATTGTCACCCTGCTTATTTAACTTATATGCAGAGTACATCATGAGAAATGCCGGGTTGGATGAATCAGAGGTCGGAATTAAGATTGCTGGGAGAATTATCAACAACCTCCGATATGCAGACGATACCACCCTAATGGCAGAAAGCGAAGAGGATCTCAAGAGCCTCTTGTTGAGGGTGAAAGAGGAGAGTGCAAAAGCTGGTTTGAAACTCAACATTAAAAAAACTAAGATCATGTCATCTGGCCCTATCACTTCCTGGCATATAGAAGGGGAAGAAATGGAAGCAGTGACAGATTTTACTTTCTTGGGCTCCAAGATCACCGTAGATGGTGACTGTAGCCATGAAATTAAAAGACGCTTGCTCCTTGGGAGGAAAGCTATGGCCAACCTAGACAGCATAGTAAGAAGCAGAGACATCACTTTGCCGACAAAGGTCCATCTAATCAAAGCTATGGTTTTCCCAGTAGTAATGTATGGCTGTGAGAGCTGGACTATAAGGAAGGCTGAGCGCCGAAGAATTGATGCTTTCGAACTGTGGTGCTGGAGAAGAGTCTTACGAGTCCCCTGGACTGCAAGGAGGTCCAATCAGTCCATCCTAAAGGAAATCAACCCTGAGTGTTCATTGGAAGGACAGATAATGAAGCTGAAGCTCCAATATTTTGGCCACCTAATGCGAAGAGAAAACTCCCTGGAAAAGACCCTGATGCTGGGAAAGACTGAAGGCAAAAGGAGAAGGGGACGGCAGAGGATGAGATGGCTAGATAGCATCACGGATGCAATGAATATGAACTTGAGCACGCTCCGGGAGAGAGCGCAGGACAGGAAGGCCTGGCGTGCTATGGTCCATGGGGTCACGAAGAGTCGGACATGACTGAACGACTGAACAACAACAACTTGGCATGGCTATAGGGACCTGTGGGGTGGGAAAAGCTAGCTGAGATAATACAGGGAAATTATGTGGGGAAGGAAAACAGCTGGGAGCACAGAGAGATCTGTGGCTGGGGAAACATGATCATGATTACATCAAATTGACTGTGTAACCCTAAACATTACTCCTCAGAAGGAACTCATACTGGGTTCAAAGGGATTTACTCCCACGTAAGTGTATGTGGGACCAGAGTCTTGCTCCTTAGTAAATGTGCTCAGAGCTGCAGTCTGCCTTATCCACCTTGAAGACAGTCGCAGTATCTGGATCTAGAGAGAAACCTGGGGACTGATAACTTTGGTTATTAAAACAACAACACAAACAACAGCAACAGCCCCTAAAACAAAGGTAGCCGGGCTGGTCCATGAGAAATAAAAACCCACATTCCACCGTCATTAGGAATTTGTTTGGCCCTTACAAAGGTATCCAACTATGCATTTTGGTACTTTTACGGTTATATGATTATTCTGTTGCTAGGAAATTAATATTGCAACATTTGGTGTAGTTTTTAAGACTTAAGAACTGAAGAACTGTAAACAAGAGAAAACGAAGAAGAAAAGAAGTGCTCTAAACTCACAGAAATGACCAAAATAAATTATTTGGGGGGAAAATGAGGTGGTCGGGGTGGGGGAGAGACAGAAAGTATTTAATGGGGGTTACTCCCTAGTCACTGTATAAGTTTGCAGCCTAGAAGCATGGCTTACTATAGTCTGCAATGCATTCCCACACTCTCCCTTGACAGTGTGCCATGTTCAGTTTCCAATTTATCAGTAAATGCTTAAGGTGCTGTACAGCTCTTTCCTGGTCCCAAGCACTCCATCCTCCCCATCTGGATTTGGGCCTGAAAGCCCAGGGAAAGTGTGGGTACATGGAGGGTAATTTGTAAGCAAGCACAGTTTGGAATATTGCACAGTTTTGTCCTGAAAGCAAGCAAGGGGCTAATTAGCTTACCTTCTATAATATTTAAATTGTAATAATTATTTCTAATTACACACATATATGTAAAATTACAGATACAAATGTGTGCAATTTTTTTGTCCTTTGGGCCTGGAGCATTGGTTGGGCATAGGTGGATGCACAGCTGAAACCATGTTGGATGTGGATGACAGGAGTTGTAGTCCAACACATCTAGAGGGCAACAAGCTGGCTTAAACAATCCAATTGGCAGCCAAAGTCCACTGATCCCACATCAGACAGAGGGGTGCAGAAGAGAGACAGAGACAGAGAGACAGACAAAGAGAACCCTAAGATGTTTGCAGAGCCCCCCAAAAGCTCTCTGTATTGCTTCCTCTCTCACACACAAACTGTGAGCTGTTTCCTTCGAAGGCACCTTTGCATTACATCACCTTTACCAAAAGAGTGGGGTTGGGAAAGAAAGGCTAAATTCGTAATACTTAGACCCCTCCCCTCTCACCTTCCAGAAGAGCCTGCAAATTTCTAGTTATTGTGGGCCATGGACCTGTAATTTCCCTATGAAAGGAGGAGAAGCTTGCCTCCTCTCTGAGGACTGCAGAAGAATTCTCTAGGAATACTCCTAGATCCACCAACCTGTCCAACCCGCAATCATACAGCTATGTCATTTGATTCCCTGCCTATGTGACACGTTCATGATCCACCCAGGCTGAACCTACACATCACAGTTATACTGTTATCATACCGTTTTCATAACTATTGGGGCCCATTGGTGTCATGTGTACCAATAGTTATGATAACGGTATGATAATGGTATAACTGCTATGTGTAGATTCAGCAGCAGTGTGTCAGCTGAGATCCGTTGAGGGAGAGCTTGTGCTCAGTGTAGCTGCCTCAGCTGAGTCACCAGCTGCTTGGGGAAGCTTCACTCATGTGGTGTCCTCCCCACTCGAGGAGGGGACATGTGGATCAAGATACAGGAGGAGGAGCCCTCCAGCCGCCAGCTCAGCCAGGGAAGGGGAAGGCAGCTCATGGGTGAATCCCCAGTGCTTTGGGCATTGGGCAATGTCCTTTGTTTGCATCACATGGTGCACAAAACTGACTTGGATGGCACCGGGAGGAGCAGAAGAGTTTCCCCATGACCGGCATCCCCCGCTGTTATCTCTGATCATAATTTAGGAATAGCAGCAGAGGATTCCACAAGGCCCACTCCCCCGAGGAATCTTTGGAGGCTTTGCAGGCTGGATGTGGAACTTCTGTCCCTGGGTTAAAGTCATATTTAAACACATGAAAAAAGGGGGGTTGTTGACATGGTAGAATAATGAGGCCCAGAAGGCCTGACCATGCCCTGCAGGATGCTAATGTATGCTGTCAATCACAGGAGAAAAGTATCGTTGATGGAATATAAAAGAACAGAGATTGGTAAGGATGTAAGAGAGATTTTCCTCTTGTTCTTTCCAGATTCAAACCATTGCACCAAGTGCCCTGATGATCAGCATCCAAATAAGGGCAGAGAACAATGTATCCCCAAGATTATAACCTTCCTGTCCTATGAAGAAACTTTGGGGATCATCCTGGCTTTCTTTGCCCTATTCCTATCTTTAACCACAGCCTTTGTGTTAGGAATCTTCATTACATTCCTAGAAACTCCAGTAGTCAAAGCTAACAACCGGGACCTCTCCTACATTCTCCTCGTCACCCTCCTGCTTTCCTTCTTGTCCTCCTTCCTCTTCATTGGTCACCCAAGGAAACTGACCTGCCTTCTCCGACAAACAGCCTTCAGCATCATCTTCTCGGTTGCTGTCTCTTCTCTCTTGGCCAAAACTATCACTGTGGTGTTGGCCTTCCTGGCCACAAAGCCAGGGAACAGGGTGAGGGGATGGCTGGGGAAGAGTTTGGCCAACAGTGTTGTCATTTCTTGTTCCAGTGTCCAACTTCTCATTTCCACCATTTGGCTGGGAATCTCTCCACCATTCCCAAACTCTGACATGCACTCCCAGCCTGGACAGATTGTTCTCCAATGCAACGAAGGCTCTGTCACCATGTTCTATAGTGCCCTTGGCTACATGGGCTTCTTGGCTGCCATCTGCTTCACGGTGGCTTTCCTAGCAAGGAAGCTGCCCGCGGCCTTCAATGAAGCCAAGCTGATCACCTTCAGCATGCTGGTCTTCTGCAGTGTTTGGGTGTCCTTTGTGCCCACCTACCTGAGCACCAAGGGGAAATACATGGTAGCCGTGCAGGTTTTCTCCATCTTGGCTTCCAGTGCTGGGTTACTGGGCTGCATCTTTCTTCCCAAATGCTACGTTATTGTACTGAGGCCTGATCTGAATACAAAGGAGCATCTCATGACAAAAACAAAAGTATCAATCTGATTCACGTTGTTACCAAACTTCCAGATGTTCTGCTATGTTTGACAAAGTAGTCTGCGCTTGGCAAAAGAGGTTGGATCCAAACTTCAGAAAAGCATTGGAGAAATTCATCTGCAGGCAGACTTTGCAGAATACCTTGCAGATCACATCATTTTGTGGTTTACCTTCATGTTGTTTCTCTCTCTTGGCCTTGTGGGTGGAGGAATAAGATGGTGTTGAGGAATGTACATGGGTCTGAAACTAATGATCTGAGGATTTGACTGAGAAGTAAGATGGAGAGATGGAGCCCTTTCAAAGGTGGTTCTCAGAGGTGGCTCTAAGTGAAGTGTTTAATTGCAGCACTAAGGGCCAAAACACACATTACTGTAAATGTTCAGTTCAGTTTTATTCTTTAGAATGCTAGGTCATCACAGTATAACAGAAAGACAATATCCAGAATATTTGTGAATTTAAAAATGAACAAGCTAAACACAGATCAAAGAAAATGATTGATAATTCAGGGCTGAGAAACAAAAATGAAAGTTAAAAATTCCCTAGTACTGATCTCCAAGTTTACTTAATGACTCTGAAGGAAACCAATATAAAACATGCAAGGCTTACAATTAAGCATGAAACAATACATTTTCTCTGATACAACCTATTTCATCTGCCCTATTATGCCTGGTGTGGACTTTAGCTAATGCCATTAGGAAAGTGGTGATTCTTCTCAAGGTCTCTGTGTCTTTCGTATAGTGCAAGGAATCTATCTTCTATCCAACTCACCACTTTGTTCCAATTTTTAGGAAGCCAACCAGATTTATGCCATAATCTCTTGTGCTAGAAAACACTCAAACAAATAATGGGGAAAGTCCTTAACCTCATCTGGACCACAGTAAGAACAGTGCAGGGGAAAAGGTGTCTTAGCTAGCTGACCATCAAAAACTCTAGAAGATATTAGCTGAAACCTGGCAAGAGTTCGTTCTTTCCCAAGATGGAAAGCACCTGCCTGCCACCTGCAGCATACCCAAATGTTACAATCCCACTTGTCATCTGTTTGGCCTTGAGTGCTGCAGCCTTGATGTGGGGTTGCCGCAAATGCAAGAGAGAAGAACATAATATGCCCAGATAGTGATATGTTGGCCCCTGCTCTGTCTCATTTTGACCTATGTACCATTTATGTTTTTTTGAGCCACAGCTAAAGAATCTCACTTTTGTATTTTCATAGTTAATTGTTAATTTGTTGACTTGGCAATATACTTACGGATTGACCAGAGGCCCTCTAAATCCCACATGGGTGTGTGAGAGAAGGACCATATCGTTTGCAAAAACTCAAAGAGGGACTTTTCTTCCCCTAATTATTGGAGAAAAAATGGTCGTTAAACAATGCAATCGATAACGAAATTGAGAAGAAAAGGTGCCAATACGCATCTTTGTTTCACTGGTCTGTTGGCTAGAATCGATCCCGTGAGAGAACCTAAGGAAAATAGACTCACCATTGGACAGCTGTTGTGAAGATCATATGCATGAAGGGTTCCCTGTACAAAAACACTCAGTGCAGGTAGAACTTTAGCTCTACCAGGAAAGAACTGGACCAGGGTCTTTTCCCATAATTTTCTGGTTTTCTAATTGGTTTACAAGGGGAGCAGAGGAAAAAAAGCATCCTCCACTTAGAGCCTAAAATGGTATGGTCCAATTAACTGGTCTGGCTCTACCAGACCAGGCCTTGAAGTGAAGCAGAAAGACATTAGCTGTGTGGCCACCTTTTTGCCTGGCTGATTCATTTCAGATTGCATGCGAATGAGACACTGCCCCATATAAAAAATAGCCCCCCTTCCTGCCCACAGAGAGCTGCCCCTGCTCTGCATCACTTGATTTTCTGTTTCCAATGACATGAAGAAAACACCCCAAGGCACAGCCCCGTCAGGTGGTGCCGAAGGATACCATGGCTGATGGCATAGAAAGCCACTGAGAGGTCCAAGAGAACTAATAGGGTCATAATCCCCCCATCCATTTCCCAGTGTAGGTCACCCACCAAGGTGACCAAAGCAGTCTCAGCCCATGGCCCAACAAAAGCCTGATTGAAAATTGTCCAGATAATCAGAATCATCCCAATGCATCTGGAGTTGCAAAGACATCATCTTCTCAGTCACCTTATCCAAGTAGGGTACATTTGTGACTGGCCTGTAGGTGGATAGATCTCCTGGGTCAGCATGCGCTCAAAATGAGCAGACTGTTGGATGGAGCATCTGGTTAGCAAGACTGCTATAGACAGCTGTCACTCTGCCTCCACAACCCCAACCCTAGTCTGCTGTAACACAGAACACGCAAGCAGGTAGAGCTGGGTGAGGCACGCTACCCCAACTTATTTTACTTTATGCATTACATTTCTATACAGCCTGATAGCAGAAGTTCTCTGGGTGGTTCTTCCCTCAGCCAGGTCTCCATGATTGCTCATAGATATCCTAAAAGGCTACCTTAAACAGGTATGTCTGATCTGACCACGGTCACGCATGCCTCAGCTACACCCTGTTGCTCTATGTGGGGCTTCCTTAGAAAACAGTTCAATAACTTCCACTGATCCAGATGCTGCAGACAGACCGTTGACCAAGGCTGGTTACAGGGAGCTCGTGACTCCCTTGTTACAAAAGCTTCTGACTGGTGGCTGGTCTGTTCTGGGGCACAATTCAAAGTGCTGGTGATGACCTTTAAAACCAGTTTCAGGGCTAGTGAACCCTCACAGGGTTGTTGTGAAGATTAAATGGAGAAAGGAAGGCCATGAAAGTCCCCTTGGGTTCCTTGCAAGAGGAAAAAAAAGATGGGATATAAATCTAATAATAAAATATGGCTTGGAGCAGGCCATCTGAAAGACCAACCTCTCCCATAGAAGCCTTAGTATAATTATGATTATATAAATGTTGCTTATATAATAAATAAACAATCCTGGCTCTTATGAAGTTGTTTCATTGCTAAAAGTCAGGCCAAGCTCACTTGTCCACCCCGACTGGCCCATGTCAAGAGAGCCACATCAGTGTGTCCTTGCAAACGTGTTTTTCTCCAGCTGTCCACCTCTGTATGGAGCCAAATAAAGAGTTCAGGAAGTTACAAAGGTGTCGCCTCTTCCCCTTATGGTTATCCAAATCACAGTTACTTATTCTTCATCTTTCCAGACCTCAGGGGAATTTTTTCCCAAAGCACACCTTGGAGTTCATTGACATCAACAGTGACAGCCGACCAGGTAGAAGGAGAAGGTGCATCGCACACACACCCCGCTGCTCGCCATCTCCTGCTCACAAGGAGGAGACAGCTAGCGAGTGGCAGGGATGCACAATGCCTCCTCCTGCTGCCTGGGTGTTTTAAAGAAGCTGAGAAAGATGCAGCCTAGGATTCAGAGACGCGACAGATAGATGTCAAAGCGCCGATCCACTGATTAGGCATTTTGTGGTGGTGCCCACAGCATGGTCTCAAATTCCCAAATGTGCCCATGGGTCCAAAAAGACCGAGGACCCCTGCAGTAAGTAGCTGCCACTCCACCTTCATGACCCCTGTGCTGCACCACAGAATCACCCAGCAGACAGAGCTGGGTGAGGCACACTCCTCCCTCTTTCACTTTAGTCTCTTTTATGTTAATTTATTCGATTTCTGTACTGCCTGAGGGCAGAAGCTCTCTGGGTGGTTCCTCCCTCAGCCAGGTCTCCATGGTTGCTCATAGATATCCTAAAAGGCTATCGCAGAGATGTCTGAACTGGCCTCGGTCAGTCATGCCCTAGTCACACCCCTGTTGGACCACTATAACTTGCCCCATGTGGGTCTTCCTTCCAAAACGGTTTAGAAACTCTGGCTGGTCCAGAATGCTACAGCCAGACTGTTGACCGAAGCTGATTACAGGGGGCTTTACTGGCTACTGGTCTGTTTGGGGGCACAATTCAAAGGGCTGTCATGACCTTTAAAACCATGTAGAGAGCCACTGTGCTATAGTGGTTACTGGCTAGAGTTTTGGACCGGGAATTGGGATATCCAGGTTCTGATCCCCACTCAGCCATGAAACTCACTGGGTGTCTTCAGGCATGTAACTCAGCCTAGCCTACCTCACAGGGTGGTTGGGAAGATAAAAAGGAGAGGGGGAGGACCATGTAAGCTGACTTGAGTTCCTTGCAAGAGGAAAAAAGGGTGAAATAAACATATAATGATAAAATACAGCTTGGGAAAGACCACCTCTGCCCATACAGGCCTTGATGCAATTATATGATTATTTATTATATAATTAATAAATACGCTTGGCTCTTATGAAGCTATTTCACTGCTAAAGAGCAGTCCAATCTCATACACCCCAGCCTCACCCCCCACACACACACTGGCCCATGCCAAGAGTGTGGAGCCACATCAGGATGTTCCTGCAAGCGCATTTCTTTTCCAGCCGTGCGCCTGCGCAAGGAGCCACATAGAGAGTTCCAGAAGCTTCAGCGGTCATGCAACTTCTTTCCCTCCTCATTACAAAAATCACAGTGATTCCTTCTCCTTCTTGAGAAACCTTGAGGGATTTCCCCGGAGCTTCCCTTTGAGTCCACTGACATCGACATCGGATTCAAGAGCAACATGAGGTGACGTCTGGCATCCAGGCGTGAAAAGAGAGGAGAAGGCAACTGCCTCCTGTGCCACTGGGAGCTTGGGATGTGGCTTAGAGCAGGTGAGGAAGACCGTGTGGGTGTGAGGCTGACGGAGTATCGTTCCCTCATGATTCAAGCCTTGGCTGGCTGGGCTCCATGTGCATCAGGAAAGCCAGTGAAGCCTCTGTCTTACTCTGTCTTTGGCTTCTGCCTACCCATTCTTCCAGTTTATTGAGAGGAGCAGTCACAAGCATGGATCATGTGCCAGGCGTACCCAGAATGACACTGTTCTTGCTGCTGCTGCCCCCGGCAACCTGTGGGATGCTCAAGGCCAAATGCCCATTGACTTCGATAGGGGATGAAACAGACCCTCTGAATTATTACAGGCCAGGAGACCACATCATCAGTGGGGTCATCTCTGGAACACACGCTAGATTTCTACCATATGCTTTCGGAAACCCTCCCTCTACCAGAATTGTTCGGTAAGTTATTACGTATGTGATGGAGTTGCTGCTTCTCCACTTTGCCTGGTTTCATGAGCTCCAAGCATCCCTAATTAATTACCACAGACTGCCTCCATATTATCTGGTCCCTGATAAATCACTGTCCTCTGTTGTTTCACGAGAAGACTTTGGGGAGACATCAACACTAAATGACAGCCTGCCATTGCAGAAGATGTATGTAGCTGTGCTGCTTTTGAACTGCCAAAGATGGCATAACCTGTTATAGGACAACATGGGCTTTCTGCTCTCTCTTTAATGTGCAGAACAAACATTCACACTTCTCTTCATCAATGTGGACAGACTTATGCTCTGGCTAAGGTTGGGGAGAAAACTGCCTCTGGAGAGGAGGAGATTAAGGGGGATGCACTACCTGTTTTTCAATATCTGAAGGGCTGTCACGCTAGACTAGAGGGCAGGACTAGAACCAGTAGTTGAAAATGGGAGGGAAGCAGTCAGGAGAACCTTCCTAAGAGTGAGAGCTGTTCAGCAGGGGAACAGAGTGTCTCTGGAGGCTGGGGTCCTCTTTTGCCAGTGGTATTTAGGCAGAGGCTGGATGATGATTTCTTAGGGATGCTGTAGCTGCATCTTATTTTGTGTCCTGTAGTTGGAGATCCTGCAGTGAGCAGGGGGTCAAACTTGAAGGCCTCTAGGGTAGGATGCTGGGTGGGGGTGACAGCAAAAGTGGAGGTAAAGTGTCTTTCAACACCCTGGGATGTAGCCCATTACAGAAATTCTGGGCAGAGCTCACAACAGAGATGGAGGGCAAATTACTGGAGGAAAACACTCTGGCTCAAGTGAAGTCATGACAACTCCACACACACACGCCTGCACACACAGCCTCACACGTGCACATGCAGAGAGAAGATTTGTTCACTTATCTGCTCCCTAATTTAGAGACCGATTGTTCTGTTTTTTGAAAAGTACATCAAGGCACCCCCACCTCCATTTAAGCAGCAAATGGAACAAAAGCTAGCACTTCCCTGATGATAGATAGATGAGATAGATAGATAGATAGATAGATAGATAGATAGATAGATAGATAGATAGATAGATAGATGGATGGTTGATAGATGGATGGATGATAGATAGATAGATAGATAGATAGATAGATAGATAGATAGATAGATAGATGATTGATTATAGATATAGATACAGAGAGTGAGGGAGGGAGGGAGGGAGGGAGGGAGGGAGGGATTCCTAGGTGATGAACAGTAGAGAGAAAAAACTATCAAAATAAAAAGAATAAAAATATTTAAAATGAGGCTTTACCATTCAAACTGTGGCTAGTCCTTCAGGAAATCTTGTTTAAATAAAAATGTCTGTAGCAGCCAGTGAAAAGAGAGGAATGTTGGTGCCTGTCTCACATCACCTGGCACAGAATTCCACAGAGAGGGAGCCAGGGCACTCAAGGTTTAATGGACTCCAAACAGGCCTCAGGTTTATGTGGAACCAAACTTAGAGCAACGTCCCATCCTTTAATTAACCTTTTGAAAATTTATGATTATCTGATTTACTCATACCTGATCCTGGAACACACCCATCTCCCTCCCAGCCCCTGAAACTCATCTACCCTTAAATGGGGATTGTTTGATTTGCTTCTGGCTTTTGCTCTGGGTCAATGTTAGCATGAGTAAAGTTCTAAGAATTTAATCCAGGGATGCGAAGAGGCAAAAAGCAGAGGAAAAAAGCAACCATGGGATATTTGAGTTTCATTGAAGACAGGGTGGCAATATGGCACATACATTTTTTTTTTTTTTCAGGAAAGGACCCATGACATTCTGGAATATCATATCCTTCCTATTTGCCATTAAGGAGATCAACCAGAATCCCAGAATCTTACCTAACATCACGCTGGGCTACAACATCCATGACAATTATTTCAGTACAAGAGTGACATCTGATGCCTTGCTAGACCTGCTCTCTCCTGGGCAGGCAAATGTCCCCAACTACAGCTGTGGAAGGCAGAAGTACCCATTGGCAGTTCTTGAAGGCACAAACTCAGACATCTCCATCCAGATTTCAACCATGCTGGACTGGACATCTACAAAATCCTACAGGTGGGGGGTTGGATTTGCAGGATGAGTCAAATTCCACTTGGGGCACTCCCTAGGAAATCCAGATCCACAGTATACAGATCCTTATCTAAACCCTGTTGCCACAGTCTGGACCCACAATGGGGACAAAGAGTTAAAGCACCCTATCCCCTATCCATGTCAGTGTCCTGGGGCATGCTGGCTATTGGTGAAAGAAAAATACTGCATTCAAGTGGCAGGTGGGGTGTGTATGAAATATATAAGGATCCAAGGTGGTCCTATTCTGGGTTCTGTTTCTTGGCCATGTTAAATACGGCTGGGAAAGTGGGATGAATTGTTGGGAACTTGATTCCATTAGAGGCTCAGGAGATGTTCTGTATTATTGGGCATCTTCATTTTTCAGTGTTGCATCATTATGAAGCCTGAACACTTTATTTGTCATTAAAAAAAAAAACTATTTGTTCCATTAATATGTAGTCGGTCAAGGGGTATGATCTGGCCAGATTTCAGAAATACCTGATGAAGAATAGAAAATGAAAGAAACCAAAGCACCAGTCTTTTCCTTTCTTTACTAGGTCACTTATGTTTTTGTTTCTCATGTTCTGAGCGATAAAACTCTGTTCCCTTTTTTCTACCAGATGGTCCCCAAAGAAGGAACCCAGTACCTGGGGATTGTCAACCTGCTCCTGCATTTCAGGTGGACATGACAGGCCTTCTTGCTCCAGACACAGACAATGGAGAGAGATTCATCAGGACCTGGACATCTGAGCTCATCAGGAATGGCATTTGTGTTATTTTCTCATAAAGCATCTCAGGACTGAATACAAACCATTTAAAGCTCCATCATGTGTCATTCCACAGGTGGAGACAAGTCAATGTCTTTGTTTATTGTGCAGAGACTAGTTCCTTCATAAATGGAATAAAGGTTATGCAACGATTCTTTGAAACTTTCCTAAAACCCATTGTAGGGAAAGTCTGGATCACAACAGCTTTATGGGACATCACCTTGGAGTTGATGTATTACTTTCCATCTTTCCAACACATCCTTGGTATTTTTTCCTTCGTTATCCAGACAAATACAAGGACAAAATATGATGATTTTCTGTTTTTTCTCTCTGCTATCAAGCAGTTTGTGGAGAAATCATTTAGCTGTTCCTATTCAAAGCATGCATTGTCTGTAAAAGGCTGGACAAGATGCACAGAGAAAGAGAAACTGAAGGCCCTGCCCCATGGGGTCATGGATAGAGTCCTGTGTCTCGACAGCCACATCATTTACAACACCATCCATGCTGTGGCCCGTGCCTTGGATGCTGCTTATTCATCCAGATCCAGGAGAATGGTGGTGAGGGATGGGGACAGGCTGGATGTTCAAAGGCTACAGCAATGGCAGGTATTCCCTTTCCTATCACAGATATCCCTATTGATCATGACAATTATTTGTAGAATTCCAGAATAGTTGACTTGCAAATACACTCAAAGAACATGTCAAGTCTAATAGGGAGGTGAAATGTGGTATATTTATGGAGAAAACCCTGTTGTGAAACTCCCTGTGATGTTCATCTGTTTGCCTCCTTACGTGGCTTCAGAGGACACAGCCCACCTGCTCATAGCCTCCATCACTGGGGCAACTTCTCGGTGCCTCCAGTAGCCCACTCCCTCTAAACCACCACTGGAGTAAGACCTGCGGGTAAGACCAGGACCAGATTGCAAAACAAATATATAGGTCTAATGGCTTCAGCTTCTGAAACTGTTAAAGCAAATAAACAGCACTTGGGGATAAAATCAAATCCTGTCTGAAAGTTAAAACACATACCCAGCCACTTTGGTCTGGAACTAGATTCAAGGATGAAAAGGGCAGAACTGAGATATGAAATGTGGCTTCCTTTCCCCCCTCAATGCTGGTGTTTCTTCTGCCATTCTAGTTTCATCCTTGCCTGAGAAGCTCACATTTTTACAATACATCTATAGATGGGGTGTATTTGGATGAGGACAAGACTTGGAATCCAACTTTGACATCGTAAACTGGGTGAAGTTTCCAAATATGTCTGTCATTAGAGTGAAGTTTGGGAGTATAGAGAGACAGGCATCTCCAGGCCTCAAGTTCACCATTGACCAGGATGTCCCTGTGTGGCCCAAATGGCTCAACAAGGTGGGGGGAAGTCATTGGCTTCATTTCACTGTCTTTATTTGCCCTCTCTTAACCTTGAAAACATGTAACACACTCCAGGTCAGCCTTGCCTAACCTTCCAGATGTGTTGGATGGCAACTTCCTTTATTCTCAGCCAGCATGACCACTGCCACAAGACAGCTGGTGGGCACCAGCTTCTACATGAGGTAGTGATGGCCACCACCCCAGACAGCTTTAAAGGGGTTTTAGACAAACTGATGGAGGAAAAGGCTGTCAATGGCTACTATCCTGGATGGTTGGCTATATGCTAGCTCCAGGACAAGAGGCTGCATGCCTGTGTGCACCCGTTGCTGGAGAATAACAGCAAGGGAGAAGGCTGTTGCCTTCATGTCCTGTTTGTGGGCTTCCCAGAAACATCTTGCTGGCCACCATGTGAAACAGAATGCTGGACTAGATGGACCCTCGCTCTGATCCAGCATTTAGGTCCCTCCCAGGGGTCCATTCAGTATGACCATTCAGTGTGACTTTTCTGTTGAGATTAGGACCTCCTGATTATAATCTGGAGGGGCGGCCTTCAAGATCTCCAACAGAGCAGAGCTTTTCCCCCACTCAGCTACCCAACTTGGTGTTGGCAGAACAGCGATGCATGTGGCGAGGCTGAGCTGTATGAAATCCTAACTGAAGGAGCATGTTTTAAATCACACAATGCTGGATAAATCACACAGGAGACTCTGGGTCAAAGGAATAAGAAAGCATGCATCCTGCACATGTTGTATAGGGATGTCTCCAACTCAAGATGGAGGGAGATCCAAAGAGATGTCTCCCCTCTGAGAGGCAAGAGCATGAAGAAGGAGGAAGTGAGTTCAGCAACTGTATGATTATCAGTCTACCATGGGAAGGAAGGTCAGCACAGATCAGAAGATAGTGTAGGAAGCTTGGGGGTCCTCTTTCTATCTATTCCCTTTTCATTCAGACACACCTGCCTTTCTCTTTTCCCTCTGAAGCTAGTTGAGTTGCACCCACCCTTCCAACACTTTGCACCAGAAGGATTGCCATAAAACACAGGCTGGGGGTCACTTCAATCTGTGGCCACGGTGCTTTACAAATGACAAGAGCAGAGGTCCCTGCCCCAAGGGGCTTCCAATCAAGAATTAGTCACAAGGGAAACAACAGAGGAAGGGGAGAGGAGGTCCAAGAGGTAGTAAGTAAGGACAAACACGTGAGTGAGGGTGAGGGGATGGCTGGGGAAGAGTTTGGCCAACTCCATTGTAATTTCCTGTTCCGGTATTCAAGCTGGCATTTGTGCCATCTGGCTGGGGACATATGCACCCTTTCCAGACTCAGACATGCATTGTCAGCAAGGAGAGATCATCCTGCAATGCAATGAGGGGTCAGTTGCTATGTTTTATACTGCCCTTGGCTACATGGGCTTCCTGGCTGCCATCTGTTTCAAAGTGGCTTTTCTGGCCAGGAAGCTGCCTGGGGTCTTCAATGAAGCCAAACTGATCACCTTCAGCATGCTGGTCTTCTGCAGTGTTTGGGTGTCCTTTGTGCCCACCTACTTGAGCACCAAGGGGAAGTACATGGTAGCCGTGCAGGTCTTCTCAGTCTTGGCCTCCAGTGCTGGGTTGCTGGGCTGCATCTTTCTTCCAAAGTGCTACATTATTCTACTGAGGCCTGATTTGAATACAAAGGAGCATCTCATGACAAAAACCAAAGTATAAATCTGATTCGTGATGTTACCAAACATCGAACATTCTGCTATTTTTATGAGGTAGTTTGCACTTGGCAAAAGAGGCTTCACTCTAATGTTGGAATGTTGGGCCAAAAACAAAGTTGCAATTTGATTTGGGTACAATATGGGAACTTTAAGGGGTGCTTATAGTGGGTTAACACTAATGTGTAATGGGGCAAGTAGGGGAGCAAACTCTACTGTATTAGAAGCTTGCTAGATGCCATATAGAAATTGATAAGAGATGTCTTTTCAGTTGGAAGGTTATCAGTGGTGTTTTCCTTATGAGGAAACTGGGTAATAAGTAAGGGGTCATAGATAAGAATGCATTGTGGTTTGGAATTCCCCTGCCTGGAAATAAATGAAAGAAAAAAGGAGCTGTTGACCACATAAAAGGAGAACTTAAGCCTGTTTTGTAGTCAACAACTTACATCAAGGGGGGAGGTGATTTGGGGGGCAAAAGGATGTATTTTCTGGGAACAGGATGACCTATAATATCATATGGACCAATAGATATGTAGATATCTAGAATATGTAATAAGGAGGCTACCAGGTTTGGAAGAGTATTTAAGTCCATGCATAGTGGGACAGGATGTCTTCCTCCTGGTTAAAGGGCCTCCACTAGGAGGGTCTTGTATTGTAATGAAAGTTCAAAATCTTTGCTAGAAAAAGGATGATCCCCTTGCTGGTAAACTACAGGTGTGAGTGGTAAGCATACAGCTGCAAGATGTGTGAGTATGGCTTTACTTGGCTGAAGGTTTGAGTGTGTGTTAAACCTTCTTTGTCTTTCTTTAATAAATGCATTTGATTTATGTCTTTGTTTGGTCCTTATTTGCAGAATTTAAGTGTATGAGTGAATGGGAATACTCTATCTTAGTCCCCAAGGGAAGCTCACCTACAACATCAGGGCCAAGCTGAGGCTTTTTAAAGTAAGTGCACCTAGGTTTCGTATGCACAGCAGCCGAGGGCTGGGGATCGGGGACGGGGGAGTGGCTGTTATCTATCGAGAGTTCTTGGTCTTCACCAGACCCCCTCTCTGGGAGACAAAGGTTGCTGAGTGCATGTACTGGAGGTTGGGCCCGAAGGGCAGTCTAGGGATTCTGCTCATGTACTGCCCACCCCGCTGCATCACAGACTCCCTAGCTGAGGTGCTTGAGGTGGTCTCTGATGTACAGTCCCCTAACTTATTGGTGTTGGGGGACTTCAACATACATTCAGGGGCCGTCCTCATAGGGGCACCTCAGGACATCATGGAGACCATGACTTCCTGGGAGCTGCACCAGATTCTAACTGGGCTCACCCATGTAGCCAGTCATGCACTAGACCTTGTGTTTGTTTCTGGAGAAGCGGGGAGTGATCTGGAAGTCGGGGGTATAGCCACCACTCCCTTGTCATGGTCAGATGGATCACGATCTGGTGACGCTGGACTTCTCAGTCCCACAACCCCTCTGCAGCAGTGGAGGACCCATTAAAATGGTCCACCCCAGGCGTCTTATGGATCCGAATGGATTCCTGAACGCGCTTGGGGATTCTCTGGATCACGCCAACGGCCACTCGGTGGAGACCCTGGTGGGTGGCTGGAATGCCACAGTCACTGGGGCATTAGATCGGGTGGCTCTGAAATGCCCTCTCCCCCCTGAACAGGGCTCAGGCTGCACCATGGTTCAATCCAGGGTTACGAGCCCTGAAACAGGAGGTGAGATGGCTAGAGCGCCGGTGGTGGAAGTCTTGCTCCGAAGACAATCAGACGCGGGCTAGAGCTGTATCTTCAGCCTATCACATGGTGGTGAAGGCAGCAAAAAAGGAATATTATGCTGCCTCTATCGCGTCCACAGAGTGCTGTCCCAGGAGGCTGTTCCAAGTGGTCCGGAGCCTGGTCAGTCTAGTGGCTCCAGAACCGCTGGAGCATTCTAAGGCCTCCTGTGAGGTCTTGGCAAGGCACTTTGCAGATAAAATTGATCAGATTAGGAGTGTTATTGCATGTACCATGGATATAGTTAGCGAGCGAGAGGTGGCCTGTGGCAAACTGGTTTTGTGGGATCGGTTCCAGCTTCTTCCTTCTGATGAAGTGAACAAGGTGCTTTCATCTGTAAGGCTGACCACCTGCTTACTTGATCCTTGCCCATCTTGGCTCATTATGAGCTGCAGAGAGAGGCTGGGTGAGGGGATCAAGGCGGTGGTGAACGCCTCCCTTGAGGAGGGAGTGATGCCATCAGCCCTCAAGGAGGCAGTGATAAGACCGCTTTTAAAAAAGCCCTCCTTGGATCCCCACGTTCTGAACAACTTTTGCCCAGTCTCGAATCTGCCTTTTTTGGGCAAGATGATTGAGCAGGTGTGGCGATGCAGTTGAAGGCACACTTGGAAGAAGCCGATTATATAAATCCATTTCTGTTGGGCTTCAGGCCTGGGCATGGGACAGAAACAGCCTTGGTCGCCTTGGTGGATGATATGAGGAAGGCTCTGGATAGGGGTGAATGCTCCTTCCTTGTTCTCCTCGGCCTCTCAGCAGCTTTTGATACTGTTGACTACAGTATCCTCCTGGACGGCCTGGAGGGGTTGGGCATTGGAGACACAGTATTGCGGTGGTTCCGGTCCTTCCTCTCTGGCAGGTACCTGAGGGTAGCACTGGGAGAGGAGGTTTCTGACCCGTGGCCGCTCACTTGTGGAGGTGCCACAGGGTTCCATCCTCTCCCCGATGCTATTTAACATCTATGTGAAGCCTCTGGGGGCTATCATCAGGAGGTTTGGGATGTGGTGTCATCAGTATGCAGATGACACACAGCTGTACCTCTCATTCAAATCTTCACCAAGGTTGGCCGTAGAATCCCTGTCCAAACGTCTGGAGACAGTGAGTGGCTGGATGGGGAGGAACAAACTGAAACTGAACCCTGACAAGACCAAGGTACTTCTGGTGGGAGACAACAGGAGGCTGGGGGATGTTGACCTGGTGTTGAATGGGGTACAGCTACCCTTGAAAGACCAGGTCTGCAGCTTGGGGGTCATCTTAGACTCCCAGCTGTCCATGGAGGCTCAGGTGTCAGCTGTGAGCCGGACAGTGCTGTACCAACTCCATCTGATACGGCGGCTGCGTCCCGACCTTCCCGACCATCTGCTCCCATCGGTAGTAGTACATGCCCTGGTCTCCTCTCATTAAGACTACTGTAATGCGCTCTATGTGGGGTTACCCTTGAAGATGGTTCGGAAGCTGCAGCTGGTACAGGATGCGGCGGCTCGCCTGATTAAAGGCAGCCACCAGTGAGATCACATCACTCCAGTGCTGAAGGAGCTGCACTGGCTACCAGTTGTTTTCCGGGCCAAATTCAAGGTGTTGGTTTTGACCTTTAAAACCCTATACGGTTCCGGCTCAGCCTATCTCAAGGAGCACCTCCAGCAACACCAGACAGGCCGCTCAACAAGATCAGCCTCGGATGGCCTTCTCTCTGTCCCATCAGCCAGGACAGCTAGGCTGGTGAGGACGAGGGAGAGGGCCTTCTCTGTGGTGGCCCCCACTGTGTGGAACTCCCTCCCTAGGGAACTCCGCCATGCCCCCTCTGTAATGAGCTTCCGCCATGCATTAAAAACATGGTTGTTCAGGCAGGCATTTGGGGTGGGCTAGGGTAATTTTAGAAATGTGATGTTTTTAATGTTGAATTTTATTGTGTAAACTGTTTTTATTGTTGTACATCGCCCAGAGTGGCTGGGTGACTGGCCAGATGGGCGATTAATAAATTTAATAAAATAAATAAATAAATAAATAGATAGATAGATAGGTATCCAATGCCAGGGGCCCTGAAATTTCAGCCTCCAGTTTTTCCATTACAGCTTCATTCCAATTTAGAGAAAGCACTGTAGAAAACCTTTCACATTGTAAACCTGCTAGGGGTGAGTGTGTGTGTGTGTGTGTGTGTTTAAACTGTTTTACCCTAGCCTGTGGAGCTCCACATTCCCCACAGGAGATATTACCGGCACTCTTGATTTGTATTATAATTAAGAAAGTTAATGGGTACTTATCCAGATATCTGGTCCACTTTTGTTGAAGCTTCTGTATAATTACTGAAAAGTTCCATATATATACATTTCATATGTATTCATTGCTATGGAAATATAAAAATCCATGCATGTTTAATAAAAACAAACAAACGAACAAAACCTGGGGGTGGGGGAGAAGAAGACTGTGACTCCGTAGAAACAGGAGAAATCTCAGTTATTTTATTTTATTATTGCATTTATACCCCACCTTTTTTCTTCTCGCAAGGAAACCAAGGCAGCTCTCTATTTCATCCTCACAACAACCCTGTGATGTAGGTTAGCCTGAGTCAGTGACTGGCCCAAAGTCACCCAGTGAGCTTCATGGATAAGCGGGGACCAGAACCTGGATCTCCCGAGTCCCAGGCCAACACTCTCACCACTACACCTCACTGGCTCCCATGTGAGCTCAAAGATCAGGAGACAGCATCGAGGGAGAAACAGTTCCATGCACTATACATAGAATGGATCTTCCGCCCACACTGATGACATCCCCTCAATCTCCGGAGCTCACCAGTGCCAACCTGGGCTGTGTGGTCTGTGTGCCTAGTGTTCCATAAAATGCCTTGGGGAGAAACTGTATTATTCCCAGGACACTTTCTGTGCTCTGACTTGCCAACCAAGCACTATACAGGGAGTTGCAGATTGCTTAGTCATGCAGTAACCACTGGACTGGCCGCTTTGGTCCGTGCCTCCCTACAGGTGATGGTCCACAAAAGCCTCATTTTAAACTGACATTATTTCCACACCCTTTTTGCAGATGAGGCTCTGGAGTCTCAATGCACCACTACCTTTCATTGCAGCAACAGGTCTTCTGACCCAGGGTAAACATGTATTGGAAACACATGGTAGCCGTGCAAGTCTTCTCTATCTTGGCCTCCAGTGCTGGGTTACTGGGCTGCATCTTTATTAGGGCTGTGCACCGCTTCGGCTCCAGATCTGAATTCAGAACCATAGCAGGGTGATTCAGACCAAATGGATCCAGATCCAAATCACATCCGGATTCACTGGAAATGAGTCAGATCGATCAGAATTCGATCTGACCCACTTATCTGACCCAAATATCTGACCCAAATATTTGCATAGCCTATCACGTAAAAGCAGGGACGCAGGGACGTCCCTGCTTTTACATGATAGGCTACGCAGATATTTGCGTAACCTATTGTGTTAATTAAAAGCACGGCCGCAAATGGCCTCCGGGATGCCATTTGTGGCTGTAAAGGCCTTAGTTTAAAGTAAATGCAGCCAGATGCCATTTGCGGCCCCTGTCAATCCGGCCCACCAGCAATACGGCAATGGCGGCCGTATCGCCGGCACTTGGGGGCCGTCCGCCAGCTCCGCGGTGACTCACCGCGGAGCGGAACTGGTTGGCAAGGATTCCGGGGGGGAGGGACAGATCACCTTCCCCCCCTGCGGACCCCAGCAGAGTACAGGTAAGGGGGTTTCGTACACCCCTACCTAAGCAGTCTCAGTCCCACTTCCCACCTCAAAGCCTGATTGAAGAGGTTCCAGGTAATTATTTTTATCTAGATGCATCTGGAGTTATCGCTTCACCACCTGCTCAGTCACTTTAGCCAAGAATGGGACATTTGAGACTATAGTTAGGCAGATCTCCTGGGTCAGCATGCCCTCCAGTTTAGAATCATAGAATCATAGAATCATAGAACCATAGAATCATAGAATAGTAGGGTTGGAAGGGATCCTGGCCTTCTTCTCTGTAACAACCTTTCAAGTACTTGAAGAGTGCTATCATATCTCCCCTCAGTCTTCTCTTCTCAAGGCTAAACATGCCCAGTTCTTGCAGTCTCTCTTCATAGGGCTTTGTTTCCAGTCCTCTGATCATCTTTGTTGCCCTCCTCTGAACCCTCTCCAGTTTGTCTGCATCCTTCTTAAAGTGTGGTGCCCAGAACTGGACTCAGTCCTCCAGATGAGGCCTAACCAGGGCTGAGTAGAGGGGGACTAGTACTTCCTGGGATTTGGAAGCTATGCTTCTATTAATGCAGCCCAAAATATCATTTGCCTTTTTTGCAGCCACATCCCATTGTTGGCTCATCTTCAGCTTGTGATCGACAACAGTTCCAAGATCTTTCTCGCTTGTAGTGTGTTTGAGCCACGTATCCCCCATCTTGTAACTGTGCATTTGGTTTCTTTTTCCTAGGTGCAGAACTTGGCATTGATCCCTATTCAATGTCATTCTGTTGTTTTCTGCCCAGCGCTCCAGTCTATCAAGATCACTTTGAATTTTGTTTCTGTCTTCCAAAGTATTAGCTATCCTGCCCAATTTTGTGTCATCTGCAAACTTGATCAGCATTCCCTGCACCTCCTCCTCCAAGTCGTTCATAAAAAGGTTAAAGAGCACTGGGCACTCTTTGAGTCCGATTCTGTAGCCAACTGTGGATCCACTGGATCGTTGTTTCATCTAGCCCACTTTGAGCTAGTTTGCTCATCAGGATATCATGGGGCACTTTGTCGAAAGCTTTGCTGAAGTTGAGCTATATGATGTCTACAGCATTCCCATGGTCTGCAAGGGAGGTGACTTGATCAAAAAATGAGATCAGATTTGTCTGGCAGGACTTGTTTTTGACAAATCCATGTTGTTTTCGAGTAATCACGGCATTGTTTTCAAGGTGCTTCCAGATGGATTGCTTTATGATCTGCTCCAGAATTTTCCCAGGGATTGATGTCAGGCTGACTGGTCTGTAGTTCCCAGGTTCCTCTTTTTTACCCTTTTTGAAGAGAGGGACAACGTTAGCCCTCCTCCAGTCATCTGGCACTTCCCCCGTCCTCCATGATTTCTCAAAGAGAATAGACAGCGGTTCTGAGAGTTCTTCTGCCAGTTCCTTTATTACTCTAGGATGCAGTTCATCTGGCCCTGGAGATTTGAACTTATTCAAAGTATTTAGGTGTTCCTTGACCATATGCCTATCGATCTCAAGCTGCAATCCTGCCCCTTCAGCCTGTACTTCACCTTTGCCAGGGGGGTCATAGACCCTCTTTTGGGAGAAGGGGGTCATAGACCCTCTTTTGGGAGAAGACTGAGCCAAAGTAGGAATTGAGCACCTCTGCCTTTTCTTTTGCCATCCTTATTTAATAGCTGAACAACTATTAAATAAATTTAAAAAATTAAACTGTTTAGCAGACTGTTAGATGAAGCACCTGGTTAGTGAGATTACTATAGACAGCTGTCACCCCACCTCCACAACCCCAGTCCTTGTGTCCTGCCGCAAGGAATAACCTAGCAGGCAGAGCTGGGTGAGGGACACTCCCTCCTCTTGTTTTATTTTGTTTTGTTTATTACATTACTATACCACTCAAGAGCAGAAGCTCTCTGTGCTTCTGCTCTGTCAGCCAGGACTCCATGATTGTTCATAGATATTCTAATAGCATTATCATAGAGAGGTCTGATCTGGCCATGGTTGTGCATGCTGTTTTACACCCAGTTTGGACTACTACAACTTGTTCTATGTGAAGCTGCCTTTGAAAATGGCTCAGAAGCTTCCGTTGGTCCAGAAAGATGCAGCCAGACTGTTGACCTGGGCTGGTTACAGGAAGCTCGTGACTCCCTTGTTACAAAATCTTCACTGGTGACTGGTCTGTTTTGGGGCACAATTCAAAGTGCTGGTGATGACCTTTAAAATCAGTGTGAGAACCAGGGTGGTGTAGTTGTTAGACTGGCCAGGAAGCCACACTTGGCCAGGAAGCTCACTGGGTGACTTTGGACCAGTCACCAACTTTCAGCCTAACCTCCCTCACAGGTTCTTGTGAGGATAAAAAGGAGAGGAGGAGGGCCATGTAAGCCACCTGGAGTTCCTTGCAATAGGAAAGAAGGAGGGATAGAACTATAACAATAAAATATGGCTTGGGACCAGGATATCTGAAAGACTACTTTCTCCCATACAGGCTTTTATATCATTATATCATTATTTATAATACACTCAATAGATGTTCTTGGCTCTTACCAAGCTGTTCCATGGCGAAAGAGCAGCCAGGCTCTCTGCATAACACACACACACACTGGCCTAGGTCAAGAGTGCTTTTTTCCAGCCATGCACCTGCACATGAGACCCATGAAGAGACTTCCAGAAGCTTCAGAAGTCATGCAACTTCTTTCCACCATCATTTTCAAAATCATAGTGATTTCTTCTCCTTCTTGCGAAGCCTCAAGGGATTTCCCCAGAGCTTCCCTTTGGGTCCACTGACATCAACATCAGATTCAAGAGCAACATGAGGGGACGTCTGGCATCCAGGTGCAACAAGAGAGGAGAAGAAAACTGCCTCCTGTGCCACGGAGAGCTTGGGATGTGGTTCAGAGCAGGTGAGGAAGAGTGTGTGGGTATGAGGTTGACCGAGTATCATCTCCTTGGATCCTCGGGGCTCCATCTGCATTTGGAGAGCCACTTGAGCCTCTGTCTTGCAAGGGGGCTTCAGCTTCTTCTAATTAAACTTCTAATCTGTTGAGAGGAGCAGACACAAGCCGGGAGGCTGTACCAGGTGGTCCCAGAATGGTTCAGCTGCTGCTGCTGCTGCTGCTGCTGCTGCTGCTGCTGCTGCTGCTGCTGCTGCTGCCGCCCCAGGCCACCTGTGGGACACGCAAGGCCAAATGCTGCTTGACTTTGGGAAGGGATGAAACAGACCCACTGAATCATTTCATGCCAGGAGACCACCTCATTAGCGGCGTCATCTGTGCAACAAGTGCTGAGTATATACCATACGCTTTCAACAAGCCTCCCTCTCCCAGAGTTTCCTGGTAAGTTGCTCTGGGTGTGATGGAGTTGCTGCTGCTCCCCTTGGTCCTGATTGCATGAGCTCCAGTCATAGAACCTGCCCCCATTATCTGGGGCCTGGTGAATCACTGTCCCCTTTTCCCTTCAGGGAAAGATGCATCAACGCAAATGGCCAGCCTGCCATTTCAGAAGATGTACGTAGTGGTGCTCCTTTTGAACATCCAAAGACGGTGTAACCCAGCATAGGACAACACGGTCTTTCTTCTCACTCTCTCTAATGTGCAGAGGAAACATCCAGTCTTCTTTGAAGCCACAAGAGCAGACTCAGGCTGTGGCGAGGGTGGCAGAGCACTGCTTCTGGTCTGGAGAAGAGCAGTTTAAAGGGCATGTTCACCTGTCTTTAACTACCTGAAGGGCTGTCTCGCCAAAGATGGAGCACAGTTTGTACCTGTGGTTCCAGGGGGCATGACTGCAACCAATAGGGGGAAATGGCTTGGATTCCTGCATTGAGCAGGGGGTTGGACTCGACGGTCTTGTAGGCCCCTTCCAACCCTACTATTCTATGATTCTATGGCAGGGAAGCAGTTAGGAGAAACCTCCTAAGAGTGAGAGCTGTTCAGGAGGGGAACAGATTGTCTCTGGAGGTGGTGGGTTCTCTTTCTCTGGAAGGATTTAAGCAGAGGCTGGATGACGATTTCTTAAGAGATACTGTAGGTGCATCTTGCTTTGTATCCTGTAGTTGCAGATCCTGCATTAAGCAGGAGGTTGAACCCGATGGCCTCCAAGATGTCTTCTGCATCTAAATTTCTATGGTTCCTTTCTTAATGATCTCCAACATGTAATTCGGCACTTTCACAGCAGCAGCAGACTAGATCCACACTTTCACGGAGCTATGGCCCACCAGCTCAGTTCCCATCAGCATAGATGTGAAGTTAGGATTTTTAAAAATTATTAATTATTATTTGGCCCAAAGTGTGTCAGTTTATACTTCGGACGCTGGCTGGGGGTGGGGGCAAAAGCTGAGGCAAAGTGCCTTTCAACATCCGGGAATGTAGCCCACTACAGACATTCAGGGCAGAAATGACAAGAAAGATGGAGAGCAAAGTTCTAGAGGAAAGTTCTCCAGCTCAATTGGGGTGATGACAACTGCCCCCTCTCTCACACACATGCACAGAAAAGTTTTCTTCACGTATTTACTCCATGATCTAGAGGCCAAAAGAGACCAATAGTTCTCAAAGGCACTTTCACCTCCATTTAAGTAGTAAATACAACAAAAGCAAGCACTTTCTTGATTTGCTCACTACCTAAAAAGAAAAGGGGTGGTGGTGGAAAAGATTCTTAGGTGGTGAAGAGAAGAGAAAAAGCCAATAGACAGCAGCGTTTGTGACTGCCTGACATCAACTGTCTGGGAATTCCAAGGAGAGGGAGTCAGGGTACTCACACTTTAATGGGCTCCAAATGCACCTCAGGTCCATGTGGAACAAAACTTAGACCAATTTCCCATCATTTCATGAACTTTCAAACATTTACTCTTATCTGATGTATTTATCTGAAAAGTTGCACTGGTTTAAAATTCTTAATTCATGGTTCTTGATCCTGGAACAATTCCACCTCCCCCCCACCCCAAGCCCCAGAAACTCATCTACCCTTAAATGGGGATTGGTTGATTTGCTTCTTGTTTTTCTTCTTGGTCAATGTTAGCATGAGTAAAGTTCTAAGAATTTAATCCGGAGATTTATATTGCCTGTGAAAACTTGTGAAGACAAAGAAGGAAAAATGGGATATTTGAGTTTTATTGAAAACAATATGGCAATTTGGCATATCTATATCCATATTCATATCTGTCTGTCTGTCTGTCTGTCTGTCTGTCTATCTATCTATCTATCTATCTATCTATCTATCTATCTATCTACACACACATATATTTAGGAAAGGACTCATGAGGTTCTGGAAGATCCCATCCTTCCTGTTTGCCATTAAGGACATCAATCAGAATCCCAAAATCTTACCCAACATCACCCTTGGCTACAACATCCATGACAACTTTTTCAGTGCACTAGTGACGTCTGATGCCTTGCTTGACCTGCTCTCTCCTGGGCAGGCAAATGTCCCCAACTACAAGTGTGGAAGACGGAATAACCCATTGGTTGTTCTGGAAGGGACCGACCCTGACATCTCCATCCAGATTTCAACCTTGCTGGGCATCTACAAAATCCCACAGGTGGGGGGGGGATTGCTGGTTGGGTCTAATTCTGCTTGGGGTGTTCTCCAGAGATATCTACATGTTCTCCAGAAAATATCAATGTGAGTTCCCCCACATGCCAATCTGAGGCAGGAGTGGGGGTGGGGTGATTCACGGTGGGGACCAAAATGTTATATTCCCCTGTTCCACACCCATGCAAATCTAGATGGGGGAAGGCATGCTGGCTTTTGGAGAGAGAAAAAAGTTTTACTCTCAAGGGCAAATCACATGATTGACATCATGTGTGGTTTTCTCCTCAGCCATATGCTTTGAGCTCAGAAAGCAAGGAGGGCACTTGGGACACCAGTGATGGGGGGTGGGCATATTTTGCCACTCACAGAATCAAGGGTGCTCCTATTCTGGTTTCTGTTTCTTGGCTACATTAAATACTGCTGGGAAAGTGGGATGAACTGTTAGGAAATTGCTTCCATTATGAAAGTATCAGCCATCTTCATTTCTCGGGGTTCCATCAATATGATGTCTGAAATTTACTTATAAAATTAAGACAACTTGTTCCATTGGTATGATGTATGGAACAGATGAACTACCTGTGCAGAGGTATGATCTGGCCATATTTCAGAAATATGTGATGAAGAATAGATATTACACCACAGCAAGCCAACAGTCTCTTCTTTGCTTTGCTTTGCCAGGTCTCTTATGCTTTTGTTTCTCCTGTTCTGAGCAATAAAAATCAATTCTCCTATATTGCCCAGATGATTCCCAAAGAAGGAACCCAGTACTGGGGGATTGTCAAGCTGCTCCTGTATTTCAGGTGGACAATGACAGGTCTCGTTGCTCCAGACACTGACAATGGAGAGAGGTTCATCAGGACTTTGAAACCTGAGCTCACCAGGAATGACATTTGTGTGGTTTTCTCACAAAGCCTCTCAGTACTAACTCTCAACAATATACAGCTTCTTCATCTGTCATTCCTCAAGTGGAGACAAGTCAATGTCTTTGTTTATTATGCAGAGACTGGTTCCTTCATAAATGGAATACAGAAAATGCAACAATTGGTTGAAGTCTTGATGAAACCCATTGTAGGGAAAGTCTGGATCACAACAGCTTTGTGGGACATCACCTTGGAGTTGATGTCTAATTATCTACCTATCCAAAGTATCCATGGTATCATTTCCTTCTTTATTCAGACAAAAAAAGGAACAAAATATGATGATTTTTGGATCTTTCTCTCTACTATCAGAGCAGTTTGGGGAAAAACGTTTAGTTGTTCATACATAAAGCATGCATTGTCTGTGAAAGGCTGGACAAGATGCACAGAGCAAGAGGCCCTGCCCCAAGAGGACATGGAGAGAATCCTGTCTCTAGACAGCTACATCATTTACAACACCATCCAGGCTGTGGCCCATGCCATAGATGCTGCTTATTCATCGAGAACCAGGATGAGGGTGGTGGAGGGTGGAGGCAGGTTGGACATCCAAAAGCTACAGCCATGGCAGGTATGCCCTTCTCCATCCCAGAGATCCCTGCTATGCATGGCAATCGATTGTACAGAATACAGAATAGCTGACTTGAAAATAGACTCAAAGAAAATGTCAAATGTCATGATGAGGTGAAATGAGTGTATTTATGAGAAAGCCCAGTTGCAAAACTCCCTCTGCTGTTTCATCTGTTCGCTTCCTTCATGGCTTCAGAGGGCAGAGCCCATCTGTTCAGAGCTTCCATCACTGGTGCAGTGTTTCTGTGTCTGATGTAGCCTATTCCCTCTAAGCCACCATTGTAGTAAGTCCTCTTGCATTCTCTATCTGAGCCTTTACTGCCTCCTGACTATGGTGGTATTTCGGCACTTCCCCTTGCTCCACTGTACCACCTCTATTCCTTCCTCCGCCAAGATCCCTCTTTTGCCTTCAGGAGTCTGTATAAGCATGGTGGGGAATCTGTCAGTCTACTACCAAGCTAGGTTTAAGGTGCTGGCGTTAGTATGCAAAGCCCTATACAACTCATGACCAGGTTATTTCAAGGAAAATCTCCCCCAACCAACCTCCCTGGCCACTTTGATCTTCAGGGGAGGCACTGTTGTCTGTGCTGTGGCCTACAGATGTTTGTTTGGCAAAAACATGAAGATGGGCCTTCTCTGCAGTGGCACCCACCCTGTAGGATGATCTCTGGTCTGAAGTATGTCAGACCTCAATGCTGGCCTGTTTAAGCATTTTTTCAAAACATATCTCTTTCTTTGGGCCTTTGTACTAAGCTAATGATTGTGTGTGTGTGTGTGTGTGTGTGTGTCTGTGTGAATTTGTTTGTTTGTTATTCTTTTCTAAACCACTTCAGGATTTCTTTCAAATGAGAAGTGGGCAATCAATATTGTCAATAAATGAATAATATTGGGCGTTGCTTCAATTCATCTGGCCCCCTTTTTTCTGTGGGAATGTCTGTACAACTGCAGTCTGTGCTAGCTGCCTGGATGGCCCCATGTGCTGGGAGTACTTTGTCAGTATGTACGTCTTTAATTTTTCAGTTGACTGTTACTACTGTGCCAAGCTACACTTTTCCCCGTTATTTTGCATTTAACATATATTTTGGCCTTCAACGTATCTGTTGTTAGCAGCAGACTCTTATGATACCTGTCAACAGTGGACGTGGTCACTTGGAGAAAGCCTTCTGTTCTGTCAGAGGTGCCAGGCATGAGCACGGAAAATGGCAGCGGAAAGCGGTCTTATCTAATCACTCTGCAGATCACGTAGGCAAGGTCACATCCCGCAGTGGCAATCTCACCAGAACTGCACCTATTCAAATGACCTCGGACACACCGCATTTCGTTATGTGTACACACAGCTGCCCAGAAGTTTCGTATACCTGCAGGACGGGACCACTGGTCCAGGGGATAGGACAGGATTTCTTTAACGTTTTAGACAAACTGCATTTCTGATTAGCTGTAAGTAGTGATGTTGGGGAAATCTGCAACACAAAAAAATGAGTTTGTGTTTCCCCAAGTCACATGGATTCCACAGACTAGCAGACCTTTTGTTTTTCTTTTAACTTTCCAGAATTCTATACAAATGTGGTTGCACATAAGATTTAAAAAACACTGGCTGAAAATGTGCATTTCCCCATAGACTACAAAAGGAAAATGTACATTGGGGGGGGGGATTTTTGCATTTCCATGACTGCAAATTTGCGCAAATTTATGCAACTTTGAAAAAATCCAATTCTGTCAATGAGCGGACGATGGAACGAAAGGCCCCTGACAATCCACCAGATGCAGACGGAAAAGGATTTTACAAAATCCATACATCTCTAGATGTATGATCAGGGCTCCCTTCAGTTGGGATGGCCATCCCAGTTTACCTGTTCCATGTTTGTAATGCCTCTTGCCAAAAGTTGTCACAGAACACACAACACCTAGTTATTTTCCAAAATTCATGGGAGTACACTTTAAATTCTTCATTGGGTGTAATAGATCACCCTGTTTTTGAAGAAGCCAGAGCGTGTGTGTGTGTGTGTGTGTGTGTGTGTGTGTGTGTGTGTGTGTGTGTGAAGTTCCTCGTTCCTCTCCATTCACAATCACACACTCCAAGGCACCAGGCTTCAGCCTCACAACTTTATTAGTTAGCTACCAGGTTCTTTGTAAATGAAAATCCTTGGAGACTCTCAGGTTACAAATGAAAACAGCAACTCCACACAATGACGAATATCAATAGAGGAGCCAGGTGGCAATCAGAGGTGTTGCCAGCAGTTTGAACAAGAGCTTTCCAGCCAGAATAACTTAGGGGGATGCCCCCCCCGACAGTTGTGCCCCCCTAAGTAGGCTCTCATGCAAAGCCGGTGGAACGTCTGAGCTCCGCCTCTAACTTTTCCTGCTTCACTCTGCGCTGGACTCTAGCATCCTTCAGGTCACACCCCACATTCTCCTCCTCCTCCAAGACCTGGGTTGCACAGGGGTGGAAAGGGGGGCCCTCCAGTCGAGCCATCTGTGCCCCATGTTCCAGAGAGGAACACCTATCCATATCCAAGCTCACTAAGGGGGAAACCTCCCCCAGTTCTGGCTGTTCCCTTTCTGAGTCTGAGCTGATAACGATCTCCACATGCTCAGAATTATTCCTGGCTGTGTGAATCATCCCTCCTGCCAGATACCAAGGTTTAAAGCTCCCTTGGTGAGTATGTGTCTTGTGACCATGCAGAAAATTTGTACATGTGTCTAGAGAGGCACATTTGGTAACACCATATTAAAGGTTTCTTGCTTTGTTTCAGACCTTTTGTATTAAACATATCTTTTATGTCAAGAAGATACTACATTTGACTAGAAGCATTTTGTAAAGAACGTGTACAATTTGATGCTTCAGGCAAGGAATTCAGATTCTCTCCCAAGCACAAACTAAACATACAATGTTCATAATTCAAAGCAACCTGGGCATACTCAGAAGCACTCAGAAGCAAATCCGACTGAGTTCATTTGACGTTTCAGACATGATTACATAAATGACCATTTGCTGCCTTTCAATGGTGCCCAAAATATGCCCCATAAAGTGGCTTTTCCCTAAGGGCAAGACGAGGCCCAGATTGTAACACAAATGCATATGTCTAATGCCTTCAGCTTCCCAAACTGCCACTTAGTTCTGTAACTAGATTCAAGCACGACATGGGCAGAACTGAGATATGGGATGTGATTTCTTGTTTCCTCAGTGATGGTGCTTCCTCTGCCATTCTAGCTTCATCCTTTTCTGAGAAGCTCCCATTTTTACAATGCGTCCATAGATGGAGTGTATTTGGACGAGAAGGGAGACTTGGCAGCCAAATTTGACATCGTCAACTGGGTGAAGTTACTAAATATGTCTGTCATTAGAGTGAAGTTTGGGAGTATAGAAAGACGGGGATCTCCAGGCCTCAAGTTCAACATTGACCAGGATGCCATTGTGTGGCCCAAATGGCTCAACAAGGTGAGAAAAATCATTCCTTTCATTTCACTGTATTTATTTACACTCTCTTGAGCACTAAAGCATGTAACAGACCTCGAGTTAGCCTTCCCTACACTGATTCCCTCCAGATGTGTTGGACGGTGATTACCTTTATTCTCAGCCAGCATGGCCATTGCCACAAGACATCTGGTGGACACCAGCATGGTGAAGGCTGTTCTAGATTAGTCTGCCTTTGATTCCCTGTCCATCCCAGCAAGCTGCAGTTCTTCAAGATCTCCGTGGGTTCAGAGCCTTTCCCCAGCTCTGCTACCCATCTGTGCACTGGAAACCTTGCCTTCAAACACAGGCTGGGCGGGTGACTTAATGATTCATCCATTGATATAGCACCACCAGCTGTGGGCATGGGGCTTTACAGAGTACAAGAGAATGGGTCCCTGCCCCAAGGTGATTCCAATCTAGAATTTGACACAAGGGAAAGAACAGAGCAAGGGGAGGGGAGGCCCCAGGGGTAGTAAACTAGAAAGGAATGTGTGGCTTCTTTTCAAATCATTTATTACATTTCTCTACCACCCAATAGCCAAAACCCAGGCCACAATCCAGGTGTGTGGAAAGCTGTCACCCTGGATTCTTCAAGGTGGATCAGGAAGGAAAGCCAATTTGCTGCTATGACTGCCATCCCTGCCCAGAAGGGACCATCTCCACCCAGGAAGGTGGGTGAATCCAGAGGACAAGGAAGCCTGTAGTGCTGTGGGGTGGGCAGGAGGGCAAAGATCCACCCAGATATTTTCTGAGAAGGTTTTCTTGAAGGCATTTCTAAACCTGGATCCTTCCTTGCAATGTCTGTTAATTTCATCTTGTTTCTCTTCAGATCCTAGACTATTTGAGTTCAAGAAACTCAAGAAACCCTGATGGGTAACCAAGCCAAGTCCAAATAAGCAAACATTACCCAGACATGGGGTGTAGGCTTTAGACGTTGGGTGATGGAAACTCTAGACACAGGCTTTAAGCATGGCAGTCTACCAGCAGATTTAAAGCAGACAAATTGCAACTAACAGTATTCACACAATAGAGCTCAGTGATACAAAGGGCATTAAAATAAAATGAACTTTGCAAAATGCAAGTTCCTTAACTAGCTGTTCTTCGACTTTCTAGGCTGCTTCCTCCAGCTCAACTTCAGACTATACTCTCACTTCAGGCTCTAGTTGTCTCCCTCTTACTGGGTGTCTCACTCTTTAGATATACCTGTCTCCTTCAAAAGTGGAAGTACTGCTTCAACCTAGGGATGTAATGTCACTTACCATTTCAGTCTGCCATTTGCGTGCCTGCCTTTTGACGTGACGGGATACGTAAGTATTTATGTAGCCTGTCACAGCCTCTGCAGGGACGCAAATGCGTCCCTGTGTTAGCCATGATAGGGTGGTTCTCGTAAGTATTTACGTAGTATTTACTTAGCCTATCAAAGCATTCCTGGGGAGGTGAATGGTGGCCGCAGATGCGGCCGCCATTTGAGAACCACCCACCGGCGAACGGCATCAGGTAGGCTCCATTTTGTGCACATTTCACATGGGGGGGGCTTTGCTCTGCCACAGATTCTAGGGGGCCGAATGTGCCAGCACATTTGGCCCCACTGGGATCAGTGGCGGAATTCTCTGACATCCCTACTTTACCCAGAAGAAATGAAACTTAAGTGGAGAAATGAAACTACTCCTCTCAGTGTCTCACCCTCCCAGCAGAAAACTCCAGGCCACTAAGCCTGACCTTTTCCCTTTTGCCTCTGTAGGTCTCAAACCTTTCACAGCTTTATTTAAGAAGGTTTCAAAATCCAATCAGAAACAAGTTGCCCCCATCCCAAGTTTCACCCCCACTATATTCCAGGAATGTCTGTAGATGGTCTTCCAAGTTCATTCATCTGGGTATCTTATCTAGTGGGTACCGTATATTACCCTTTATTGGCATGTTCTCCATTGGTACAACTTTAAGCTGGGATCATCTTGAGCATTGTTCCAGCTTTTGTTGTTATTTTTCCAAAACCAGGAGGCATCAAGAAAGACAAATCTGGCTCCTCAGTCTAGGTTAGGCCTGCAGGACATGCTTGTTTGTTTGTTTGTTTGTTTGTTTAGAACATTTCTTGGGCACCTTTCAGGGCAGAAGCCCTCCCAAGGCAGCATACAGCAGTATGTAGAAACAGCTGGATCTTCTGAACCATCTTCAACAGAAGTCCCCCAGTGCCACCTTCTGAGACTGCTCCTCCAGAAAGGACCAGAACCACTTTACACCTTGCCTCCAAAGCCCATCCAGATAAATGATCCAGAGGGATACCATGGTTGATGGTGTTGAAAGCCACTGAGAGGTCCAGAAGAACCAAAATGGTTACATTCCCCCCTTCCATTCCATGGCATAAGTCATCAACGTGGGTGAGCAAGGCTGTTTCCATCCCATAATCAGGCCTGAAACCTGATTGGAATGGGTCTAATAAACAGTTTCATCCAAAATGGCTTGGAGTTGTGAGGCCACTACACGCTCCAGCGCCTTGCCAAAGAATGGCAAATTTGACCTAGGGCGGTAGTTATCTGAAACCATAGAATCTAAATTGGGTTTCTTCAGCAAGGGCCTAGCCACAGGTTCTTGCAAAGCTGCGGGGACCTCACTGTCCCTCAAGGAGGAATTTACTACCTCCGACGGCCATATATCCAGCCCACTTCTGGCAGATTTTGCAAGCCAGCGTGGGGAAGGATCAAAAGGCAAAGTAGTAGCCCTCAGTCCTCCAAGACGTTTGTCCATGTCCTCAGATTGCACAAGCCAAAAGGTATCCATAACATGACTAGATGATGCACCAGCCCCCTCCATATCAGACTCTGTCAAAAAGACAGCATCCAAGTCAGCACGAATATGAGTGATTTTATCTGCAAAGTGTCTGGAAAATTGTTCACAGTGGGCCTTTCAGATTTCAAGTTCTTGTGTTCCAAGGCCTACACCCAAGAGGCCTTTAACCACAAGAAAGAGGTCTGCTGGACCACATTGAGAAGATGCAACGGTGGCAGAGAAGTAGGATTTTCATCACCACTACAGAATAATATTGCAAGTGGATTCTTACCTCTGTTAGATGGTATTCATTCCAAGTCTTCTGCCATTTGTGCTCTAATTGTTGACTCAGTCATGTAATCCCCCTCAGCTCCTAGGATTACCAAGGGGCTGACATGGTTCTACAGTGAGGTCGAGGATGTTTTGGAGCAATCATATCAATAGCCCAGCTCATCTCCTCATTGCAAGCGGTGAGCAGGACGTCGGCAGGACTGCCGGCTGAGCCTGCAGGAAAACCGCAAGAGACCTCAAAAATCCATCCAGATTCATCAGTCTCACATATGTTCCCAATTCATTGTTTAAAGACCTGTTTAAATACATAGAACACCAAATGTGGGTTATTCACATGGGATAATGATGACGCTGAGGAGGAATGACCAAACTCTGCATTAAATGAATGTATGCTGTCGATCACACAAGAAAAAATATATTTGATTTAATGTAAAAGAGCAGAGATTGAGAAGGATGTCAAGGAGATGTTACTCTTGTTCTCTACAGATGCTGAATATTGCACCAAGTGTCCAAAAGATCAGCACCCAAACAAGGACCGAGACCGGTGTGTCCCCAAGGTTATAACCTTCCTGTCCTTTGAAAAATCTTTGGGGATCATCCTGACTTCCGCTGCCCTGTTCTTGTCCTTCACCACTGGCTTTGTGTTAGGAATCTTCATAAAATTCCTACAAACCCCTGTAGTCAAAGCCAACAACCGGGACCTCTCCTACGTTCTCCTCGTCTCCCTCCTGCTTTCCTTCTTGTCCTCTTTCCTCTTCATTGGCCGGCCAAGAAAAGTCACTTGCCTTCTCCAACAAACAGCCTTCAGCATCATCTTCTCGGTGGCCATCTCTTCTCTGTTGGCCAAAACGATCACTGTGGTGCTGGCCTTCCTGGCCACAAAGCCAGGGAACAGACTGAGGAATTGGCTGGGGAAGAGCTTGGCCAACTCCATTGTCATTTCCTGTTCCAGTATTCAAGCTGGCATTTGTGCCATCTGGCTGGGGACATATGCACCCTTCCCAGACTCTGACATGCACTCTCAGCCAGGAGAGATCATCCTGCAATGCAACGAAGGCTGTGTCACCATGTTTTATACTGCCCTTGGCTACATGGGCTTCCTGGCTGCTATCTGCTTCATGGTGGCTTTCCTCGCCAGGGAGCTGCCCGGGGCCTTCAATGAAGCCAAGCTGATCACCTTCAGCATGCTGGTCTTTTGCAGCGTTTGGGTGTCCTTTGTGCCCACCTACCTGAGCACCAAGGGGAAATACATGGTAGCCGTGCAGGTCTTCTCCATCTTGGCCTCCAGTGCAGGGTTGCTGGCCTGCATCTTTCTTCCTAAGTGCTATATTATTATCCTGAGGCCTGATCTGAATACAAAGTAGCATCTCAGGATGAAACCCATAGCATAAACCCGATTTGTATAATTTGTTACTAAACACCCAATATTCTGCTTTTTCTATGAGGTACTTTGCACTTGGCAAAGGAGGCTTCTCTCAAACGTTGGACACCCCCCCCCCAAGATTCATCTGAGTTGTACTGTTAGCAAACTGCTATTCTGCTCTGGATGACCTGGTAGTCTCTGCTTAGCAAAAGAGGCTTAATTCCAATTTTGGGAAAGCACTGTAATAAATGTTTTGCATTTTAATCCTGCTAGGTGTGTTTGTTTTATTTTTTATTTTATTTTTATTCTGGCCTTTAGAGCTCCAGATTCCCTATAGGAGATTTGATGGGTACTCTTAATTTGTATTATAATTAGGGATGGTGCAGGAGTCCAAGGAGGAGGTGGAGTCCTACAGACTCCCTGCATCTGTCCTCCAAGACCCTGCTCTCCGTGCCGTTGGGCGGTGATGGACCCAGCCACCGAGGACTCCGGAGCTTGGCGAGCTGCTCGGTGTGCCACCGAGGACTCATCCTCCCTCTGCCAACTGTCAAGGAAGCCCTTGACAAGCAGCGTGGGCAGGAAGGGCATCAGCAATGCCTCCTCGGGAGGAGGACAGGGTTAGAGTGCTTAGGGGGTGCACAATGCTGAGGACTCCGCCAATCAAACCTTTCTGTGCAAAAAGGACAAGGGCTTTGCTGCTGGAGTCCTTGGCCTTGAGAGGAGGGGCAGCTCGTGCAGCTCAGTGAGCGGGGGGCAAATAGGGAGGCTCATCAAGTGGATCCAGGACATGTGAATCTGTATGTGGGGGAGCTTGTCGACCTCCCCCACTTTCCAGATGGAGATAGGTCCATCCATCCCTAAATATAATTAAGAACCTTAGAACAACTCTGTATGTCCTGTTCCAATTCGGTTTGACTTTGTTTGCCATATAATTCTATTTTATTTCAAATTCATTTCTTCATGCCTTCACTTACTGGTTTCCGAATGAATCTTTCCGTGTAACTGCAGTGGTCTAGCTTGCCTAAGTGGAACAATTGTTACATGTTGGTTGTCCTGCAGGTGGCAGGCCCCAGACAGCATAAATGGTACCCACACAGGATCTGAGGATCCCATGAATCAAGCTCCCTCCCCTTCCTCTGCCATGTTTGTCCAATGATGGGTGGAGCTAAAAGTGAGTTAGGAGGAGGAGACTGGTAACTTGCCTTGGGTCAACCTTAGCAAATCGGATCCTGGGGATCAGAACTTAGAAGATGCCTGAGCAGCATCATGTAGTGGTTGAAGAGTGGATGGAGAGCATGAGCTCCTCCTTCCAACTTCCTTGAGTCCCTCAACTCAATGTTCTTCAGATACCACTGGTCCAGCACCCAGCCCAGTTTCCTTCCACCTGAAAAATAAGAAAGGTGATTCCCACTAACCCAGACAATGTCCAGAACAGCACTGTGCCTCACATCCACCCTTTTATTCCTGGAAGAGTCCAGCATGTGTGGCTCTGTAGAAACAGGAGGTGTCTCTTGTGTGCAGAAAGTTCAGGAGACAGCAGCCAGGGAGAATCAATTCCATGCACTATACATAGGAGGGATCATCCTCCCACAATGATGGCTTCCCCTCAGTCTCCAAAGCTCACCAATACCAGCATGGTCTGTGTGGTCCGTCTGGCAGGCATTCCATAAAATGCCTTCGGGAGAAACAGCATAATAGCAGGGACATTTTCTGTGTTCTCCCTTGCAAGTCGAGGCACTATACTGGGAATTGCAGACTCCTCAGTTATGCAGTAACCACAAGACGAGCCGCATAGGTCCATGCCTCACCACAGGGGATGGTCTGCCTAAGAATCATTTGTAATTGACATTGTTTCCACACCTTTTTTGCCAGTGATTCTCAGGATTCCATGCACCACAATCTTTCATTGCAGGAACAGGTCTTCTGACCCAGGGACAGGTCGCTTTGAAGACCCATGTATCTTCTTCCTGACATGGCCACCAGGAATAGGTTTCCCCTACTCCACGTCCCCACAGGAAGGATGTAAAGAGCAGGTGTAATCTTCCAGTTCCCGGCGGCCACATCTGAAGAATTGTCCTCCCTCCAAACAGTATAAAATATGAAAGCGTAAAACCACAGTCTAATAGTTGAACCAGAATACAACCTAGCAGCAATGCAGAAATTTAAAATACAGAGTTAAAAAACCAGAGCTAAAAGACTAGGAAACTAAAAAGCTAAAATACTGGGGAAATGAAAGGTCTTTGTTCAGTCCTTCAGTCGTGTCCGACTCTTCGTGAGAGGTCCAGGAGAGTCAACAGGGTCGCACTCCCCCTGTCCCTCTCCTGGCAGAGGTCATCCCACAGGGTGACCAAGGCAGTTCCCCTTCTAAAACCAGGCCTGAAGTCTGATTGAAATGGATCTAGATTATCTGTTTCCTTCAAGAGTGCCTGGAGTTGTCCTGCAGCTGCCCACTCAGGCACCTTGCCCAGGAAGGGGATGTCTGCCTCCGGGCTATAGTGATTAATATCCTTGGGTTCGGGTTAGGCTTTTTCAGGAGAGGCCTGATTACCGCCTCTTTTAAAGAGGCCCGCACCACTCCATCTCCAAGGAGGAATTTACAACCTCCTGGACCCAGCCAGACATCCCCTCCTTGTTTCATGTGATAAGCCAGGAAGGGCAAGGGTCAAGCATATAGGTGGTCAACCGGACTAGACCAAGCACCTTGTCTGCATCCTCGGGCCTCAATAACTGAAGCCCATCCAATAAAACTGGACCAGACAGTGCTCTGGGCGCCTCTACTAATGGAACTGCATTAATCACGGTGTCCAATGAATGTGAGCAACTTTATTTTCAAAGCACTGTGCAAACTTGTCACAGCGTGCTACCGTGGGTTCCACTGTTTCTCTCCCCATCCCAGAATGTAGGAGGCCACAAACCACTCACAAAACCTCTACTGAGAAGATGCAATGCTGGTGGAAAAGAACAGTCTGTTTGCCACCCTCACCGCCACAGAGTAGGCTTGATAATGAGCTCTAGCCTGTGTTCGTTTAGACTCAGCACGAGTTTTCCTCCACCTGCGTTCTAGACATCTCCCCTCTTGCTTCATTGCCCTCAGCACAGCTGTATACAAAGGAGCTGGCCAGGCTCTGCTCATGGGGAGAGGGCGCTTGGTCACGCTTGTGTCAACCACCTGAGTCATCACTACATTCCACAGAGCAACCTGATCTTCGGCAGGAACACAAGCCATACCGGCAGGAAAATCTCCCAGAGCCCTCTGGAATCCATTGCTATCTGTTAGCCTCCGGGTTGGACCATTCTAATAGGTCCCCCACCATTGCAGAGGGGAAAGGCTGTCGGGAGTCTAAATGTCCATAAGAAGTGGTCTGACCATGGCAAGGGGACACATGTTCATTCCCCCACTATCAGATCACCATCCTCCTGCCCAGTCGAGAAAACCAGATCAAGCATGTGTCCTTTTACCTGTCTTGGGCCGATGACATGTCGAAATAGCCCCATGGTTGACATGGACACCGTGAAGTCCTGAACAACCCCGGATACAGGAAGTTGAGATTGCCCAGAACGAGGGCTGTACACGGACCCCCCATTTCATGTCGGATGCTGCTTCGGACCTTCCGAAACGGCCCGGCTTTGCTTTGGACTGTTCCGGACTCCATCCACTTTGCTTCAGATTCAGATCCCAAGTGAGATTTGGATATCCGAATTATTCTGATAGGATGTTGTCCCTTCGACTCGCACTGGAAAATAGAAATGGCCATAACTTTTCAGGTTTCATGACATACAGTCTATGTGACTTTTGTGGATCTCTCAGACCCCATGGAAAGTTTGGCCCAGTAGATTCTGAGCTAGGTGCAGCTAAAACTTGATTTTTACAAACAAAAAAACAACACTCAAAACAAAGAGCTGTAGCTTTTCACTGTTTCCACAGAAGTGCTTGACATTTCGGGACATCTCAGCACCCATGGAGGGGATTCCGCCTGCCAAAGTTCAGAGTTTGGCTTAATACTTCATGTGCCAGGCACAGATAAAATGTGCTGCTCCCAGAAACTCAAACCAAAGGTCATAAGGGGATAATCAGAGAAGGTAGGTGTTGAAGCGGTGATTAGGAGGACGTCACCATCCCTGATCTCTCCTGTAGGTTTCTTGATACCTCTCCCCTAGTACTACTAAATGTGGTAATCTGGGGCCACATAAAGTTGGCATCCTGGCTGAGGAATGCCAGTTGGCCATCTTGGACTTAAGAGGTGATTGGCTCATGCAATTGCCCTGTAGTATAAATTTGCTGGATTGCTAAAGTATGGTCATCTTAATGTGCCTAGCTCCATTTTGCTAAATCCATATGACTTCCTTCTCACTCTCTCTCAAGTACTCTGTTTGAGGTTTGCTCCTCGGATATTGTTGTTGTTCAGTCGTGTCCAACTCTTCGTGACCCCATGGACCACAGCACGCCAGGCCTTCCTGTCCTCTGCTCTCTCCCGGAGTGTGCTCAAGTCCATATTCATTGCATCGGTGATGCTATCTAGCCATCTCATCCTCTGCCGTCCCCTTTTTCCTTCAATCTTTCCCAGCATCAGGGTCTTTTCCAGGGAGTTTTCTCTTTGCATTAGGTGGCCAAAATATTTGAGCTTCAGCTTCAGTATCTGTCCTTCCAATGAGCACTCAGGGTTGATTACTGTGATTGGAAGGACAGAATCTGTCCTTCCAATGAGCAGTCAGATATTACTGTGGTTCTTTTCATAGGAAGACTTTTGAAGCTGTTATCTGGGGCCTGATGAACATGCATAGTAGTAGCAGTCTACCAGAGGTTTTTATTCATTTTAAATAAAAACTCAGCATGTCCCAGTCCATCACACTCTCAAATCTCTCCACAACCTATGATGTAATATTGCAATTACCAATACGCTTTACAAAACAGACATTGACAGAGTAGTCCTATATATCCCTTAGCCTCATCTGGGGCTTGCTTGCTTTGCCACACAGTGGAATATTAAGTCAATCATAGATGTTATGTGCGTAGTGCTCTGCCCACGGTATTTTGAAATGTGGATGAGTGTAGTGCTCTGCTTGACTGCAAACACACACACACAAACACACAGACTCACACACAGATACACAAGAACAAAAGGAAAGCAAATAGAGAACTACCTCCTCTCCCCCTCCAGAATCTTTTTCAAGTTGAACCACTCCCACTGTGGCGCTGGCCTTCCGGGCCACAAGCCCAGGGAACAGGATGAGGAGATGGCTGCGGAAGAGTTTAGCCAACTCCACTGTCATTTCCTGTTCCAGTGTCCAATTTGTTACTTGTACACCTTCTGATTAGGATCTCTAATCCCCTGTGTGGCTTGACAGGGTTTTTTTTTAAAGTTTTTGAGAAAAGGAAACTTCGTGTATGTGGAAAATGGAAATGGCCATAACTCCCCCCCCCTTTTTTTATGATAAATACAGGTAATTTGGGGACCTGTCAGTCCCTATGCAGGTGATTGGCATTGCCAAATTTCAGACAGTTGGGTCCAGTGGCTTTTGTGCTGGCCACATGTAAAAATGGCTTTTCTCAAGAAAATCTGTCGAAGCAAAGAGCTATAATTTTTCAGATCTTCAACAGAAGTGCATGAAACTTGGAGATCTCACAGCCCCTGTGGAGGTGATTGAACCTGCCATCTTCAGACAGTCAGGTCCAGTGGTTTTGTGCTGGCCATGCATACATTTTCCTTTTTCTCAAAAACTTAAACAAAAAGTTTAAAACACACACACACACACACACCTTTCAAGCCACACAGGGGATTACAAAGCCTAATCAGAAGGAGTTTAACCTGAAAATTAGGACATCACCATCCCTAATCTCTACTATAGGGGTTTTTGCTTTTGGTTTGGTTTGGGGTAGTACTCTCCCTCGTACTTTCCTTTTCTCTCTCCTGAATCTGCCACTATTCAGCATCACTGGATGACCAGAACGTCTCCTCATTAAGGGAAGAAAAATATGTGCATTCTGTGTAGTGCTTTGCCCCACAACACATATTGGACTGTGTATGTACCGCTTTGGCCACACACTGTTTGCTTGTGTACGCTCACACAGCACACACACAAGACCGAAAGAAAAGCAGATACAGAAAAGAAGAAAAAGCCTTACCTGCACAAGGTTAGGTGTGAGGGGAAGGGAAATCACACAACTATCTGTCTGAAGCCTAAGAGAAGAGAGAAGGGCTTGTTGTTGTTGTTTTTAAGAACACAGAAGAAGGATTTGAGGGAAAGGGAAGAATAAGAAATTCAAGGGAATCTAAAGAATCCAGAGGAAAGATTTAAGGGAAAGGAAGACTAAGAAAGGGCTGGGTAGGTGCTGGGAACTGCTCTACTAGCACAATCCAATCTTTTCCAGCTGCGCTTGATGCCAGTCTATTTCCAGCCAGACTCAGAGTGTTAAACAGCTTGGAGCCAGGTTATCTGAAGGATCGTCTCCTCCCATATGGGCCTGCCCAGACCCTGAGTTCACCTTCATGGGTCCTTCTCCGGGAGTCCCTGCCAAAGAAAGTGAGGCGGGTGGCTACCAGGAAGAGGGCCTTTTCTGCTGTGACACCCCAGCTGTGGAATGAGCTCCCTAGAGAGGCTCGCCTGGTGCCTACGGTGTCCTCCTCTCGGCACCAGGTGAAGACTTTCTATTTTCCCAGAAGTTTAGCATTTTAGCTTCCTAGTCTTTTGGCTCCAGGGTTTTAAATCTGTATTTTAAATCTCTGCATTGCTGCTAGATTTTCTTCTGGTTGTACTATTATAGTGGAGCTTTAAGCTTTCTTACTTTATATTGTTTGATGCTGCACCTTGTGGTTTTAATTTCTGTGAGCCACCAGAAAGCTTCAGCTATTGGGTGGTAAAGAAGTGAAATAGATATAGATAGATAGATAGATAGATAGATAGATAGATAGATAGATAGATGGATGGATGGATGGATGGATGGATGGATGGATGGATGGATGGATGGACGGATGGACAGGCAGGCAGGCAGGCAGGCAGGCAGGCAGGCTCTCCTCGGATGATCTCTAGGATTGACTGGTTGGGTAATGGAGAAGGTGGTCATCTAGTTTTCAGGTAGAACAGGTGAGCTCCACCAGAGGCTATCACTTTTGTCTTTTCATACTTAATTCATAGTCTTGACAATATACTTCCAGATTGGCCATAAGCTTTGGAAGCACCGCTTGGGTGTTCGAGAGAAGAGCCAACGTGTCTGCAACAATCAAAGGAGAGACTTTTGTTCCCCTACTTAGTGGACAGGGAAAATGGTCTTCGCTTATATACTGTGAAAGAGGTTGAGAAGGAAAGGTGCCAATACACATCCTTGTTTCACCCCTGGTTGGAGTGTTGGACTCAGGAGATCTGTGTTCTAGTCCCCACTAGGCCATGAAGCCCACTGGGTGACTTTGGGCCAGTCACTGAAAAGGTTCTTGTGAGGATAAAAAGGAGAGGAGAAGAGGAGGGCCACGTAAGCCACCTGGAGTTCCTTGCAAGAGGGAAGAAAGAGGGATAGAACTATAATAATAAAATATGGCTTGGGACCAGGATATCTGAAAGACTACTTCTCCCATCCAAGCTTTTATATTTAATTAATTAATTAATTAATTAATTAATTTCTATACCTCCCAATAGCCGAAGCTCTCTGGGCAGTTCACAAAAATTAAAACCAAACACACAATAAAACAATTTAAAATATATAGAACATTAAAACCACAATATAACAATACAACCACAATAAAATCTAGCAGCAGTGCAGGCGTTTAAAATACAGATTTAAAACAGCAAAGATTAAAATTTAGAAACCTAAAATGCCTGGGAAAATAAAAAGGTCTTCACCTGGCGCCGAAAGGAATACAATGTAGGCACCAGGCGAACCTCACTAGGGAGCTCATTCCAGAGCCGGGGTGCCACAGCAGAAAAAGCCCTCCTCCTAGTAGCCACCCGCCTCACTTCCTTTGGCAGGGGCTCACGGAGAAGGGCCGCTGAAGATGATCTTAAGGTCTGGGCAGGCACATATGGGAGGAGGCGATCCTTCAGGTAACCTGGCCCCAAGCCGTTAAGGGCTTTAAATGTTAACACCAGCACTTTGAATCGGGCCCATTATATCATTATATCATTATTTATTATACAGCCAATAGATGTTCTTGGCTCTTACAATGCTGTTCCATGGCGAAAGAGCAGCCAGGCTCTGCATAACACACACACACACTGGCCTAGGTCAAGAGTGCTTTTTTCCAGCCATGCACCTGCACATGAGACCCATGAAGAGACTTCCAGAAGCTTCAGAAGTCATGCAACTTCTTTCCACCATCATTTTCAAAATCATAGTGATTTCTTCTCCTTCTTGCGAAACCTCAAGGGATTTCCCCAGAGCTTCCCTTTGGGTCCACTGACATCAATATCCGATTCAAGAGCAACATGAGGTGACGTCTGGCATCCAGGCGCAACAAGAGAGGAGAAGACAACTGCCTCCTGTGCCACGGAGAGCTTGGGATGTGGTTCAGAGCAGGTGAGGAAGACTGTGTGGGTGTGAGGCTGACCGAGTATCATCCCCTTGGATCCTCGGGGCTCCATCTGCATTCAGAGAGCCACTTGAGCCTCCGTCTTGCAGGGGGGCTTCAGCTTCTTCTAATTAAACTTCTAATTTGTTGAGAGGAGCAGACACAAGTCGGGAGGCTGTACCAGGTGGTCCCAGAATGATTCAGCTCTTGCTGCTGCTGCTGCTGCCCCAGGCCACCTGTGGGACGCGTGAGGCCAAATGCCGCTTGACTTTGGGAAGGGATGAAACAGACCCACTGAATCATTACAGGCCAGGAGACCACCTCATTAGCGGGGCCATCTATGCAACACGTGCTGCGTTTCGACCATTTGCTTTCAACAAGCCTCCCTCTCCCGGAGTTTTCTGGTAAGTTATTCTGTGTGTGACGGAGTTGCTGCTGCTCCCCTTGGTCCTGATTTCATGAGCTCCAGTCATAGAGACCGCCCCCATTATCTGGGGCCTGGTGAAGCACTGTCCTCCTTTCCCTTCGAAGAAAGATGCACCAGTGCTAATTGCCAGCCTGCCATTTCAGGAGCTGGAGCTGGCTGGGCTCCTTTTGAACTGCCATAGATAGTGTAACCTATTATAGGACAATGTGGTCTTTCTTCTCACTCTCTCTCATGTGCAGAAGAAACACAGTTTAATCATCTTTTCAGCCACATGAACAGACTGAAGGGCTGTCATGCCAAAGATGGAGCAGAGTTTTTATCTGCGGGTCCAGGGGGCAGGACTGCAACCAATAGAGGGAAATGGCAGGGAAGCAGTTGGGAGAAACTTCCTAAGAATGAACAGAGTGTCTCTGGAGATGGCGGGTTCTCTTTCACTGGAGGGACCTAACCAGAGGCTGCATGGCCATTTGTTAGTGATGCTGTAGCTTCATCTTATTTTGCATCCTTTAGCTGCAGATGTAGCTGCAAAGTTCTAAGAATGTAATCCAGAGAATTGTATTACCTGGAAAAGCTTGTGAAGGCAAAGAAGCCACAATGGCATACTTGAGTTTCATTGAAGACAGGATGGCAATATGGCACATAGATTTTTTTTCTTCTTCAGGAAAGGACCCATGAGGTTCTGGAAGATCCTGTCCTTCCTGTTTGCCATTAAGGAGATCAACCAGAATCCAAGAATCTTACCTAACTTCACCCTAGGCTACAACATCCATGACAACTTTTTCAATGCACTAGTGACATCTGATGCCTTGCTTGACCTGCTCTCTCCTGGGCAGGCAAATGTCCCCAACTACAAGTGTGGAAGACAGAATCACCCACTGGCTGTTCTTGAAGGGACAGACTCTGATATCTCCATCCAGATTTCAACCCTGTTGAGCATCTACAAAATCCCACAGGTGGAGTGGGGGGATTGCAGGATGGGTCTAACTCCACTTGGGGTGTTCTCCAGAGATATCTACATGTTATCCAGAGAATATCAGTGCGAGTTCCCCCACATGCAAATCTGAGGTATCAGTGGGGGTGGGTGTGATTTACAGTGGGTACCAAAGCATTAAATTCCCCTGTTCGAAACCTATTCAAATCTGGATGGGGGGAGGGCATGCTGGCTTTCGGAGAAAAGAAAGTTTTACACTCAAGGGCAAATCACGCAATTAACATCATGTGTGGTTTTCTCCTCAGTCATATGCTTTGAGCTCAGAAAGCAAGGAGGGCACCAGTGATCAGGGGTGGGAATATGTTACCACTCTAAGAATCAAGGGTGCTCCTATTCTGGCTTCTGTTTCTTGGCCACATTAAATAGTGCTGGGAAAGTGGGATGAACTGTTAGGAAAATGCTTCCGTAATGGAAGTATCAGCCATCTGCATTTTTCAGGGTCCCATCAATACGATGTCTGAAAATGTTTTAATCATAACATTAAGACATTTTGTTCCACTGGCATGATGTATGGAACAGATGAACTCCCTATGAAGAGGGATGATCTGCCGTATTTCAGAACTTTATGACAAAGAATAGATATTACACCACAGCAAGCCAACAGTCTCTTCTTTTCTTTGCCAGGTCTCCTATGCTTTTGTTTCTCATGTTCTCAGCAATACAAATCAATTCCCTTTTTTTGTCCGGATGGTTCCCAAAGAAGGAACCCAGTACCCAGGGATTGTCAAGCTGCTCCTGTATTTCAGATGGACATTGGTTGGACTTGTTGCTCCAGACACTGACAATGGAGAGAGGTTCGTCAGAACCTTGACGTCTGAGCTCACCAGGAATGACATTTGTGTGGTTTTCTCACAAAGCCTCTCAGTACTAACTCTCAACAATATACAGCTTCTTCATCTGTCATTCCTCAAGTGGAGACAAGTCAATGTCTTTGTTTATTGTGCAGAGACTGGTTCCTTCATAAATGGAATACAGAAAATGCAACAATTGGTTGAAGTCTTGATGAAACCCATTGTAGGGAAAGTCTGGATCACAACAGCTTTGTGGGACATCACCTTGGAGTTGATGTCTAATTATCTACCTATCCAAAGTATCCATGGTATCATTTCCTTCTTTATTCAGACAAAAAAAGGAACAAAATATGATGATTTTTGGATCTTTTCCCCCACTATCACAGCAGTTTGGGAGAAAGTGTTCAGTTGTTCATACACAAAGCATGCATTGTCTGTGAAAGGCTGGACAAGATGCACAGAGCAAGAGAAACTGGAGGCCCTGCCCCAAGAGGACATGGAGAGAATCCTGTCTCTAGACAGCTACATCATTTACAACACCATCCAAGCTGTGGCCCATGCCATAGATGCTGCTTATTCATCAAGAACCAGGATGAGGGTGGTGGAGGGTAGAGGCAGGTTGGACATCCAAAAGCTACAGCCATGGCAGGTATGCCCTTCTCCATCCCAGAGATCCGGGCTGCGCATGGCAATCGATTGTATAGAATACAGAATATTTGACTTGAAAATAGACTAAGGAAACGTCAAATGTCACGGTGAGGTGAAATGTTGTGTATTTATGGAGAAAGCCCAGTTGCGAAACTTCCTCTGCTGCCTCCTTACATAGCTTCAGATGACACAGCCTATCTGTTCAGAGCCTCCATCACTGTTGCAACATCTCTATGTCTAATGTAGCCCATTCCCTCTAAGTCACCATTGGAGTAAGTCCTCTTGCTTTCTCTATCTGAGCCTTTACTGCCTCCTGACTATGGTGGTATTTCGGCACTTCCCCTCGCTCCACTCTACCACCTCTGTTTCTTCCTCCGTCAAAGGACGGGTTGCACCTCACAAAGGCTGGGAAGAATATGTTTAGCCACAGCATGAAGAACTTCATCAGGAGGGCTTTAAACTGAATCCTACGGGGAAGGGAGATGTAAAGTTGGGGTAACAATGGACGAAGGCTCATGCACTGCAACGGAGAGAACAGCTTTAATAGCACCCAACATGTAGGAAGAAAGCCAGACCATGAAGCACATGGTCTTCGATGTCTATATACCAATGACCAGAGTATGGGAAACAAACAGAACAAACTTGAACTCTTAACACAAGAGGGAAATTATGACTTGATAGGTGTAACTGAGACTTGGTGGGATGACTCTCATGACTGAAATACAGCCATTGAAGGATATAACTTGTTCAAAAAGAACAGGAGGAACAGAAAGGGAGATGGGGTTGCACTATATGTGAAAAATACATATATCTGCACAGAAATACAGGAGGATGAGCTTGGGAGCCCCATCTGGATCAAAATAAATGAAGCAAAGAATAAAAGAAACCTGGTGGTCAGAGTCTACTACCGGCCACCCAATCAAGGAGAAGACGAGAATGAAACTTTTGAAAAGCAAATAGCCAATGTTTCAAGGAAGCATGATGTAGCAAGAATGGGACCCTTCAATTTCCCCGATATTTGTTGAGAGACAAATTCTGCAAAACGTGGCCCCTCCAGGAAATTCTTGACTTGTGTGGTGGATAACTTCCGCCCACAGAAAGTAGAGGAAGGAACTAGAGGATCGGCTATCCTTGACTTGATCCTAACCAACAGAGATGACTTAGTGGATCAAGTAGCAGTTACAGGAACTCTGGGGGAAAGCAACCATGTTGTTCTTGAGTTCTTGGTTCTAAGGGAAGCAAAAGCCGAGTGTAGTCAAACACGCATCCTGGATTTTAGGAAAGCTGATTTTAATAAACTCAAAAGAATGATAAGTCAGGTCCCATGGCAAGTGACTCTAACAAGAAAAGGAGTCCAAGATGGGTGAGAGCTTTTAAAAAAGGAAATTCTCAAGGCACAGTTACAAACCCAAAAAAAGCTTCACAAAAAGCTTAGAGATTACTTGAAAACAAAAAAAGGACACATATAGGAAGTCACAAAGAGTCGGACACGACTTAACGACTGAACAACTACAACAACAGGAAGTGGAAGGAAGGCCAAGCAACAAAGGAAGAGTACAAGCAGGTAGCAAAGAATTGCAGGGATGGTGTCAGGAAGGCTAAAGCTGAGAACGAGCTGAGGTTAGCGAGGGATGCTAAAAGCAACAAAAAGGCTTCCTTCAGCTACGTGCATAGTAAAAGAGAGAGGAAAGAAATGGTGGTTCAACTATTAAATAAGGCTGGCAAAATGATAACAGATGACAAAGAAAAGGCAGAAGTGCTCAGTTCCTACTTTGGCTCGGTCTTCTCCCAAAAGAGCATCTATGACCCCCCTGGCAAATGCAAAGTACAGGCTGAAGGGGCAGGATTGCAGCTTGAGATCAATAGGCATATGGTCAAGGAACACCTCATGACTTTGAATGAGTTCAAATCTCCAGAATTATTCCTGGCAGTGTAAATCATCCCTCCAGCCAGATACCAAGGTTTAAAGCTCCCTTGGTGAATATGTGTCTTGTGACCATGCAGAAACTTTGTACATGTGTCTAGAGAGGCACATTTGGTAACACCATATTAAAGGTTTCTTGCTTTGTTTCAAACCTTTTGTATTAAACATATCTTTTATGTCCAGAAGATACTACGTTTGGCTAGAAGCATGTTGTAAAGAACGGGTACAATTTGATGCTTCAGGCAAGAAATTCAGATTCTCTCCCAAGCACAAACTAAACATACAATGTTCACAACTCAAAGCAACCTGTGCCTACTCAGAAGCAAATCCGACTGAGTTCATTTGAAGTTTCAGTCATGATTACATAAATGACCATTTGCTGCCTTTCACTGGTGCCCAAAATATGCCCCATAAAGTGGCTGGACCCCTTTTCCCTGAGGGCAAGACGAGGCCCAGATTGTAACACATATGCATATGTCTAATGCCTTCAGCTTCCCAAACTGCTAAACCAAGTAAAAGGCATTTGGTCATGAAATCAAGTCCCTGGCCAATGTGAAAATACATACCTAGCACTTAGGTCTGGGACTAGATTCAAGCACGACATGGGCAGAACTGAGATATGGGATGTGGTTTCTTGTTTCCTCGGTGATGGTGCTTCCTCTGCCATTCTAGCTTCATCCTTTTCTGAGAAGCTCCCATTTTTACAATGCGTCCATAGATGGAGTGTATTTGGACGAGAAGGGAGAGCTGGCAGCCGACTTTGACATCGTCAACTGGGTGAAGTTTCCAAATACATCTGTCATTAGAGTGAAGTTTGGGAGTATAGAAAGACGGGGATCTCCAGGCCTCAAGTTCAACATTGACCAGGATGCCATTGTGTGGCCCAAATGGCTCAACAAGGTGAGGAAAATCATTCTTTTCATTTCACTGTATTTATTTACACTCTCTTGAGCACTAAAGCATGTAACAGACCTCAAGTCAGCCTTCCCTACACTGATTCCCTCCAGATGTGTTGGACGGTGATTACCTTTATTCTCAGCCAGCATGGCCATTGCCACAAGACATCTGGTGGACACCAGCATGGCGAAGGCTGTTCTAGATTAGTCTGCCTTTGATTCCCTGTCATTCCCACCTAGCTGCAGTTCTTCAAGATCTCCGTGGGTTCAGAGCCTTTCCCCAGCTCTGCTACCCATCTGTGCACTGGAAACCTTGCCTTCAAACACAGGCTGGGCGGGTGACTTAATGATTCATCCATTGATATAGCACCACCAGCTGTGGGCATGGGGCTTTACAGAGTACAAGAGAATGGGTCCCTGCCCCAACGTGATTCCAATCTAGAATTTGACACAAGGGAAAGATCAGAGCAAGGGGAGGGGAGGCCCCAGGGGTAGTAAACTAGAAAGGAATGTGTGGCTTCTTTTCAATTCATTTATTACATTTCTCTACCACCCAATAGCCAAAACCCAGGCCACAATCCAGGTGTGTGGAAAGCTGTCGCCCTGGATTCTTCAAGGTGGATCAGGAAGGGAAGCCAATTTGCTGCTATGACTGTCATCCCTGCCCAGAAGGGACCATCTCCACCCAGGAAGGTGGGTGAATCCAGAGGACAAGGCAGCCTGTAGTGCTGTGGGGTGGGCTGGAGGGCAAAGATCCACCCAGATATTTGCTGTGAAGGTTTTCTTGAAGGCATGTCTAAACCTGGATCCTTCCTTGCAATGTCTGTTAATTTCATTTGGTTTATCTTCGGAGCCTAGACTATTTGAGTTCCAGAAACCCTGGTGGGTAAACAAGCCAAGTTCTGTTGCACAAAATGCTAGTTTCGCCCCCTGGAGGCTAGTCCAATTTGCCCCAAAGAGGAGAGTCAGCTTCAGGCTGGGTCCAACTCGATTTTATTGTTTGCAAACAGTTCGACAAAGGAGCTCACGCTCAAAAGCAGAGTCGACCCTGGGCAACTCCTGCGTTACAGTTTTATTACCTCAGCTTGCATTCTTCAGCTAGCGTGTCACTTTGATTGGTTGCCAGCGGTTTGCTTAGCAACCTTATCTTAGGGTTACTGTCTGCTCATTCCAGGCATGCGCAGCTCTTACAGTACTATGTGGTGCTTAAGACACATACAATGGCTTTTAGGTTACATTTTTACTACAATTCCCCCCTCAAAAGGCTTTTCTCAAATTTATACTCTCTTTGGTCCCGCGGTGGACTATGCACTTAAAGGCGCAAACTATTATTGCTGTGGCATTGATGGTTTTCTCTAAACAGCAAGTGAGGCCTAGGACGCCTTTGTTCTAGCTACTAGAATGTTGACAACAAAAAGACTTTTTTTTTGAACTTTTGGAACTCAGTTTTGTTCCGTTCATCAGGAACCCTTGAAATGAGAGCACCCTCTTTCTGTAGAGCTACTTGAGTCCTTTCAGGGGTTCATTATTCTAACGGTGACCTTCAGGTGGGTCAGCTTCCGGTGTGACCCTCTCTGGTGCAGGTGATGCCTTTATTTAGTGTGATGAATCCACTTCTTTCCTCCAGCGACTTTTATAGCCGTGTGAGTGGTGAGTAGAACTTGGAATGGACCCTTTCATTTTTCAGTAAGTGGTTCATCTTTCCAGGACTGGATTAGCACCCAATCGCTGGGATTGAGATTATGCACTGGAGCATCTAAAGGCCAGGATTCGTGCGGTGTCACAAACCTGTGAAAACAAAACAGACTGCAAAGCAGTAACATAACTTTGAATCTTAAAACTTTTACTTTTAAATTCACATTTAAGCTATCAGCCATAGGTAATATCTGAGGTGGGCGCTTATGGAACGTTTAAAAGGTGTCAATTTAATACTTCCCTTGGGGGTGCACCATACTCGAGTCAAGGTGATTGGCAAGGCCTGTGGCCTTTCAACTTAATTTTTAAACAAATTCTAATGAGCATTGTCTTTAAGGTGCGGTTCATCTTCTCAACTTGACTTGTGGATTGAGGTTTCTAAGGGGGGTGTAGCTTCTAGTTAGTTTGTTATGCCTGGGCCACTACTTGCGTCACTTGTCCAACAAAATGGGGCCCCTGATTTGATTCACTCTCTTTAGGTAACAAGAGCTTAGGGATTACCTTTTTAACAGGATCTTGGCTACTGTCTGTGCGGTGCAGTCAATTGCTTTTATCATTACTAGCAGGTACCGATAGCCATGAGTCTGGGGCAACTCTGAAAAGTCAATTTGAAATCTCTGAAAAGGATAGTAAGCGCATGGGCGACTTCTCATTTGAGCTGGGGGCTCAAACATCTTTGAATCATTTTTGAGGCACAAAGGGCAGTCAGCCACTGTTCTCAGGTCTTGGTCTAACCTGAAGGAGGTGCTATCTGCCTCGGGCACACTCAAAATCGGGGTGTTAAAGGGGGATGATCCCTTTATTAACTAACCATAATTTTTGAACTTCTCAATGAGTGGCTTCAAGCCTGCACAGGTGGCTTTCTTCAGAGGATACTGCCTCACGCACACAGGGCTCTCCCTTTTTAAAGAAGATTTTAATTTGTGTTATGCAGGGGTTCTGTCTGCCCACACACATGGATCAACATTTTCTAAAATCTCAGTCCCTTTGGCCTCTGACACAATCTCGATTGCTTGAAGGGTCATTCGATAATTTGAGCCCTGCATTGCTGGCAGCTGTACTACAATCTGATTATCACAGAAGAAGATTTTAGCTTGCAGTTTTGTTAACAAGTCCCGCCCCAAGAGGGCAACCAGGTATGCAGATGAAACTACAAAGGCATGTTCCAGTATGTTATTTCCAGTCTTCGTGAGGAGGGGCTTACACATGGGCAATTTAGTTTGTTTGTTTTTCCCTTTAATTTCTTTTATAGTTACATGCTTTCCACTTTCTCTTGCCGGGGGGCTTTACAGGGATCATAGAAAATGTGGCTCCAGTATCTACTAGGGCCTCACAGTCCTTGCCACCAACCCTTACTTTTACCTTAGGATTCTCCTGAGCATTTGTTCGTAGGGTGGTGGCCCTTCAGCTAGACTCCCCCCCACTGGAGGACCCTGCCAGCATTTGGCAGCCTTCAGGGTGAGTTTCTTTTCTCTTTTCTTTCAACTCTGGAAAATCTTTTTAGTGTCTCTTCTCTCAGCAATACGCACATTTATTGAGCCCCGGTCGGCCCTTTCCTTTTCTGCCCCCCCCCCCTCTGGTCGCTTCTGTGCTCTCCAGCCGCGGTTTATATCTCCGCCCATGGTGGCTGCCAGCATTGCCTTTTCCTTTTTCCAGGAATGGCACTCTTTTCATGTGCTCTCATGTGCACCATAGCTCTAAAAACTTTATGATCTGGGGTCTGATAAGGCTAAAGCAGGCGGTGATATTAAGGCTTGCTTCAATTTAAGAAAAGCCTTTTTTATTTTAATTGTCTACTTCTAGTGGGTAATATTCTTGTTAAAGCTTCATATGAGGGCTTCACCCCTTTTTATGGCTACTATAGCCTCCCTCTTGTAACAGGCACACTTATCTTTTGGCTTGCCTGTTCTGCAGATCATGTTTCAAATTCTCTGTGCCATGCACCAGTTTTAACTCTTTGTCTTCTCTGCAAGTTAGGCTGTTTGCCATTGCTTTGACAGAGACTCGCTTGCTTAGATCTTCTTACTAATCTCTTCTTACTAATCTTAACGACACACATTTGGGATAAGCTCTCTTTCTTCTTTAAGCCTTTTTGTCTGCTACTTTCTTCTGCCTTCTTTTATACTTTTTTTCATATCATCAAAATCTAACACCATGACTGGAAAACATTTGTTTTGCATCGTAGGGCATGGTGGAGCAGATCTAACAATTATACAGCTCCTCTGACTGCATGGTCAGGGCCCATCAAAATCAAGGGAAGGGCATTCTCATACATGCAAAGAGTTCTGAGCCACCATTTTTGCATCAGCAACTCCACACTGCATGAGTTTTGGCAGAGTGTCAGGTTTGCCTCTGAGCAAATGGAATGTCAGAACAGTTCAGATTTTGAGAAAGAGCTGGAACACATGGGGCAGGAACTTTCTTAGGCTTCAGAAACACAGCTGGGCTTAGAAGTATCACAGGAGAGTGGAGGACTTTTTCCCTCTCACCTCTTAAGTTAAGAGAATTTGCTGCCCCCCTTTTTAAAGGGAAACTAACTTTCGTAGTTTCTCTTTGAACTTTTTGAAGGCTGTTTCCTTTGTAGTCTGTGAATCTCTAGAAATTTGTATCTGTATGCTTCATTAGGGTAAATGAAATCAAAGCCTTGGAAATCATAGAATAGTAGGGTTGGAAGGGGCTTACAAGGCCATCGAGTCCAACCCCCTGCTCACTGCAGGAATCCAAATCAGAGCATCCCTGACAGGTGGCTGTCCAGCCTCGTCTCCAGTGTGGGAGAGCCCACCACCTCCCCAGGTAATTGGTTCCATTGTCGTATTGCTCTAACAGTTAGGACGTTTCTCCTGATGTTCAGCTGGAATCCAGCTTCCTGTCACTTGAGCCCATTATTCCGTGTCCTGCACTCTGGGATGATCGAGAAGAGATCCTGGCCTTCCTCTCTGGGACAACCTTTTAAGTACTTGAAGAGTGCTATCAGATCTCCTCTCAGTCTTCTCTTCTCAAGGCTAAATATACCCAGTTCTTTCAGTCAAATGCAGCTTTTTATCTGAGTGTTGAAATCACAAATCAAACTGTACACTGAGCTGATCACAAACAAACACACAATCTACAACAACGGGAGTTTAAGGCTATGACAAGCCTCACAGTACTTTTTATGGCAAGTCTTTAACTGTCCAAAGTTCCAGTCTATGTGCAGAGTGCCTCTAACAAAGAAGGCTTTGGGCCATAAAGAAGGGATGTTCTTAACAAAAGCTCTGTGTCTCTTCATCAGTTCGAATGGGGAAGGTGTAACCTTACACCTCTTCTAGATTCCTCCACAGATAAGAACAGAGCAGTGCTGCTCAGCTTTCCAGCTGTGATGCTTTTCTTGTCTTTTTTTTTGCAAATCTCACTCTTTTGTCAGGTCCTCACAGACACCTTCCAGCCTCTCTGCTTGCTAAGGCTAAACCAGCCACGGCGAAGGGGGGTTAGGCAAGTCCCCCTTGGCTCTGCTCTGAGCAGGCTGACAGAGAGAAGCTTACACAGACCCTGATATTTTAAGAACTTGCTCTGTCTTTGTTTCTTGATTTTGCCACAGTCTTTAAGACGTCAAACAAATCTCTTTCTTCAGAAGTTGCAACTTTTTCAACTGCTTTTGCTTCTTCTAACAAACTTGGATACGGTGGCAGACAAACTGTCTCTGGAGGGCCCCCTCCCTCCCCCAACAACCTCTCCTCCCAACCTAACAGGCCGAATCAGACCGGGGGGAGCTCAGGGCACCTTGGGCAGGGTCTCCCAGTCTTCAAGCTCCTTCCGTGGGGCTTGAATCAGGGAGAACAGGGGCTTTGGGCTTCACCTCGGAGCATACCATCATGACTTTACAATATTGAACTTTATATTCAACCTTTTCTCGCCTTCAGTGGATTTTGGTTGGCACTCATCCAAATGCTGATAACCTCACTTTCCCTGAGGCAAATTTATTTCTTACTACTTGATTCAGACACCACCCGGGGTCTCTTGCCCCTGTGGTCCTTTGCCAGTAACACATTTACACATTTACACTTCTGTAACTAAGGGGGATTCTTTCCGCACCAATTCAACCAACCATCAATATAGGCAAATTGATCCCATTGCCCATTATTCACCACATTTTTATATAAAGCATTTACAAGATTTACACCAAAGGATCCTATGTCTGGCCAACTAATTCCAAATGCTGGCCATTCCAGTTGACAGAGTGTAACCAGCTTGCCTTTCGACATCTTAGTACACGGAGTCTGACAAACCCCAGACGCTTGACTTTGCTAAAGTTCTTTAGCATGCATCCCAAGGGAGTGGCAGAGCTTTCTAAATGGGAGCTACCCACCCCCATTGTGCCTACCTCTATTTGAAACCATACACGGAGCCTGACAAACCTCCGACACTTACACGGAGTCTCTGACAAACCTCAGACGTTTACATAGAGTCTGACAAACCTCAGACGCTCCGAAGGCAACTCAAACAGAAAGACAGAAGGGAAATCAAGTACTTACTCTGCCCAACACCCTAGTGCCGTCTCTTCAGACCCATTCAGCCTGGTTGACTCAATCAATGGAGTCCACGCCTTTAACCTCCTGGGTGTCCCGACCCCCGTTCTCTGGTGCCGTGGCAGACCTCAAAGGCGGTCCGGCGCACCCCACAGGCACCTTTGCCGGTTCTGTCGTTTGACCCCAGGATGGTCCAAGGGACTCCTGATTGCTCGCCAGTTTGTTGCACAAAATGCTAGTTTCGCCCCCTGGAGGCTAGTCCAATTTGCCCCAAAGAGGAGAGTCAGCTTCAGGCTGGGTCCAACTCGATTTTATTGTTTGCAAACAGTTCGACAAAGGAGCTCACGCTCAAAAGCAGAGTCGACCCTGGGCAACCCCTGCGTTACAGTTTTATTACCTCAGCTTGCATTCTTCAGCCAGCGTGTCACTTTGATTGGTTGCTAGCAGTTTGCTTGGCAACCTTATCTTAGGGTTACTGTCTGCTCATTCCAGGCATGCGCAGCTTTTACAATACTACGTGCTGCTTAAGACACATACAATGGCTTTTAGGTTACATTTTTACTACAGTCCCAATAAGCAAACATTACCACAGACTCAAAAGTAAATTCAAATTTATTAAATGATTTTGTTAAGGCAGCGCTTATGACCTCCCCCCCCCCGAGCAACAACTTAAGAATGTCTTGCATCCTTAAGATTCCCACCTTCCTTCTTTTAAATTTCCCCTTACCAATAACATGGGGTATAGGCTTTAGAAGTCAGGTGATTGACACTCTAGACACAGGGTTTAACCACAACAGTCTACTAGCAGATATAAAGCAAACGAATTACAACTTAACAGTATTTACACAATAGAGCTCAGCGATACAAAAGGCATTAAAATAAAATGAAATTTGCAAAATGCAAGTTCCTTAACTCTAGCTGTTCTTAGACTTTCTAGGCTGCTTCCTCCAGCTCAACTTCAGACTGTACTCTCACTTCAGGCTCTAGCTATCTCTCTCTTACTGGCTGTCTCACTCTCTTGATATACCTGTCTCCTTCAAAACTGAATGTATTGCTTTACCCAGAAGAGATGAAACTTAAGTGGAGAAATGAACCTACTCCTCTCAGGGGCTCACCCTCCCAACAGAAAACTCCAGGCCTCTAAGCCTGATCTTTTCCCTTTTGCCTCTAGGTCTCAAACCTTTCACAGCTTTATTTAAGAAGGTTTCAAAATCCAATCAGAAACAAGTTGCCCCCATCCCACATTTCACCCCCACTATATTCCAGGAACGTCTGTAGATGGTCTTCAAAGTTCATTTAACTGGGTATCTTATCTAGTGGGTACCGTATATTACCCTTTATTGGCATGTTCTCCATTGGTACAACTTTAAGCTGGGATCATCTTGAGCATTGTTCTAGCTTTTGTTGTTATTTTTCCAAAACCGGGAGGCATCAAGAAAGAAAAATCTGGCTCCTCATTCTAGGTTAGGCCTGCAGGACATGTTTGTTTGTTTGTTTGTTTGTTTGTTTAGAACATTTCTTGGGCACCTTTCAGGGTAGAAGCCCTCCCAAGGCAGCATACAGCAGTACATAGAAACAGCTGGATCTTCTGAACCATTTTCAACAGAAGTCCCTCAGTGCCACCTTCTGAGACTGCTCCTCCAGAAAGGACCAGAACCACTTTACACCATGCCTCCAAAGCCCAATCCAGATAAACGATCCAGAAGAATACCATGGTTGATGGTGTTGAAAGCCACTGAGAGGTCCAGAAGAACCAAAATGGTTACATTCCCCCCTTCCATTCCATGGCATAAGTCTTCAACCTGGGTAACCAAGGCTGCTTTCATCCCATACCCAGGCCTGAAACCTGATTGGAATGGATCTAAGTAAACAGTTTCATCCAAAATGGCTTGGAATTGTGAGGCCACTACATGCTCCAGCACCTTGCCAAAGAATGGCAAATTTGACCTAGGGTGGTAGTTATCTGAAACCATAGAATCTAAATTGGGTTTCTTCAGCAAGGGCCTAGCCACAGGTTCTTGCAAAGCTGCGGGGACCTCACTGTCCCTCAAGGAGGAATTTACTACCTCCAAGGACCATATATCTAGCCCACTTCTGGCAGATTTTCCAAGCTAGCGTGGGGAAGGATCAAAAGGCCAAGTACTAGGCCTCAGCCCTCCAAGCAGTTTGTCCATGTCCTCAGATTGCACAAGCCAAAAGGTATCCATAACATGACTAGATGGTGCACTCAGTCATGTAATCCCCCTCAGCTCCTAGGATTACCAAGGGGCTGACATGGTTCTACAGTGAGGTCGAGGATGTTTGGGAGCGATCATATCAATAGCCCAGTTCATCTCCTCATTGCAAGCGGTGAGCAGGACGTCGGCAGGACTGCTGGCTGAGACTGCAGGAAAACCGCAAGAGACCTCAAAAATCCATCCAGATTCATCAGTCTCACATATGTTCCCAATTCATTGTTTAAAGACCTGTTTAAATACATAGAACACCAAATGTGGGTTATTCACATGGGATAATGATGACGCTGAGGAGGAATGACCAAACTCTGCATTAAATGAATGTATGCTGTCGATCACACAAGAAAAAATATATTTGATTTAATGTAAAAGAGCAGAGATTGAGAAGGATGTCAAGGAGATGTTACTCTTGTTCTCTACAGATGCTGAATATTGCACCAAGTGTCCAAAAGATCAGCACCCAAACAAGGACCGAGACCGGTGTGTCCCCAAGGTTATAACCTTCCTGTCCTTTGAAAAATCTTTGGGGATCATCCTGACTTCCGCTGCCCTGTTCTTGTCCTTCACCACTGGCTTTGTGTTAGGAATCTTCATAAAATTCCTACAAACTCCTGTAGTCAAAGCCAACAACCGGGACCTCTCCTACGTTCTCCTCGTCTCCCTCCTGCTTTCCTTCTTGTCCTCTTTCCTCTTCATTGGCCGGCCAAGAAAAGTCACTTGCCTTCTCCAACAAACAGCCTTCAGCATCATCTTCTCGGTGGCCATCTCTTCTCTGTTGGCCAAAACGATCACTGTGGTGCTGGCCTTCCTGGCCACAAAGCCAGAGAACAGACTGAGGAATTGGCTGGGGAAGAGCTTGGCCAACTCCATTGTCATTTCCTGTTCCAGTATTCAAGCTGGCATTTGTGCCATCTGGCTGGGGACATATGCACCCTTCCCAGACTCTGACATGCACTCTCAGCCAGGAGAGATCATCCTGCAATGCAACGAAGGCTCTGTCACCATGTTCTATAGTGCCCTTGGCTACATGGGCTTCCTGGCTGCTATCTGCTTCATGGTGGCTTTCCTCGCCAGGGAGCTGCCCGGGGCCTTCAATGAAGCCAAACTGATCACCTTCAGCATGCTGGTCTTTTGCAGCGTTTGGGTGTCCTTTGTGCCCACCTACCTGAGCACCAAGGGGAAATACATGGTAGCCGTGCAGGTCTTCTCCATCTTGGCCTCCAGTGCAGGGTTGCTGGCCTGCATCTTTCTTCCTAAGTGCTACATTATTATCCTGAGGCCTGATCTGAATACAAAGGAGCATCTCAGGATGAAACCCATAGCATAAACCCAATTTGTATTGTTACTAAACACCCAATATTCTGCTTTTTCTATGAGGTACTTTGCACTTGGCAAAGGAGGCTTCTCTCAAACTTTGGGGGGAAAAACACCCCTAAGGGATTCATCTGAGTTGTACTGTTAGCAAACTGCTATTCTGCTCTGGATGACCTGGTAGTCTCTGCTTAGCAAAAGAGGTTTAGTTCCAATCTGGGGAAAGCACTTTTGCATTTTAATCCCGCTAGGTGTGTTGTTTGTTTTATTTCATGTTTGTATTATTCTGGCCTTTAGAGCTCCAGATTCCCTATAGGAGATTTGATGGGTACTCTTAATTTGTATTATAATTAGGGATGGTGCAGGAGTCCAAGGAGGAGGTGGAGTCCTACAGACTCCCTGCATCTGTCCTCCAAGACCCTGCTCTCCGAGCCGTGGGGGCAGTGATGGACCCAGCCACCGAGGACTCCGGAGCTTGGCGAGCTGCTCGGAGTGCCACCGAGGACTCTTCCTCCCTCTGCCAACTGTCAAGAAAGCCCTTTACAACCAGCATGGGCAGGAAGGGCATCAGCAATGCCTCCTCAGGAGGCGGACTGCTTTAGAGCGCTTGGGGGGTGCACTATGCTGAGGACTCCGACAGTCAAGCCCTTCTGCACATAAAGCACAAGGGCTTTGTTGCTGGAGTCTTTGGCCTTGAGAAGGGGGGCAGCTCATGCGGCTCAGCGGGTGGGGGGCAAATAGGGAGGCTCGTCAAGTGGGTCCAGGACATGTGAGTGTCTGTGTGGGGGGAGCTTGTCAAGCTCCCCTGCTTCCCAGATGGAGATAGGTCTGTCCATCTCTAAATATAATTAAGAAACTTAGAACAACTCTGGACATGATGTTGCAACTTGGTTTTTGACTTTGTTTGCCATATAATTCTATTTTATTTCAAATTCATTTCTTCATGCCTTCAGGTACTGGTTTCTGAATGAATCTTTCTGTGTAACTGCAGTGGTCTAGCTTGCCTAAGTGGAACAATTGTTACATGTTGGTTGTCCTGCAGATGGCACTCCCCAGACAGCGTAAATGGTACCCACACAGGATCTGAGGATCCCATGAATCAAGCTCCCTCCTCACCCTCTGCCATGTTTGTCCAATGATGGGTGGAGCTAAAAGTGAGTTAGGAGGAGGAGACTGGTAATTTGCCTTGGGTCAACTTTAGCAAATTGGAACCTGGGGATCAGAACTTAGAAGATGCCTGCGCAGCTTCACGTAGTGGTTGAAGAGTGGATGGCGAGCATGAGCTCCTCCTCCCAACTTCCTTGAGTCCCTCAGCTCAATGTTCTTCAGACACCACAAGTCCAGCACCCAGCCCAGTTTCCTTCCACCTGAAAAATAAGAAAGGTGAGTCCCACTAACTCAGACTACGTCCAGCACAGCACTGTGCCTCACATCCACCCTTTTATTCCTGGAAGAGTCCAGCATTTGTGGCTCTGTAGAAACAGGAGGAGTATCATGTGTGCAGAAAGTTCAGGAGACAGCATATAGCGAGAATCAGTTCCATGCACTGTACATAGGAGGGATCATCCACCCACATGATGACTTCCCCTCAGTCTCCAGAGCTCACCAGTGCCAGCCTGGTCTGTGTGGTCCATCTGGCAGGCATTCCATAAAATGCCATCAGGAGAAATGGCATAATTCCAGGGACATTTTCTGTGTTCTCCCTTGCAAGCCGAGGCACTATACTGGGAGTTGCAGACTCCTCAGTTGCCCACTCAGGCACCTTGCCCAGGAAGGGGATGTCTGCCTCCGGATTATAGTGATTAATATCCTTGGGTTCGGGTTAGGCTTTTTCAGGAGAGGCCTGATTACCGCCTCTTTTAAAAAGGCCCGCACCACTCCATCTCCAAGGAGGAATTTACAACCTCCTGGACCCAGCCAGACATCCCCTCCTGGTTTCATGTGATAAGCCAGGAAAGGCAAGAGTCAAGCACATAGGTGGTCAACCGGACTAGACCAAGCACCTTGTCTGCATCCTCGGGCCTCAATAACTGAAGCCCATCCAATAAAACTGGACCAGACAGTGCTCTGGACGCCTCTACTAATGGAACTGCATTAATCACGGTGTCCAATGAATGTGAGCAACTTTATTTTCAAAGCACTGTGCAAACTTGTCACAGCGTGCTACCGTGGGTTCCACTGTTTCTCTCCCCACCCCAGAATGTAGGAGGCCACAAACCACTCACAAAACCTCTACTGAGAAGATGCAATGCTGGTGGAAAGGAACAGTCTGTTTGCCACCCTCACCGCCACAGAGTAGGCTTGATAATGAGCTCTAGCCTGTGTTCGTTCAGACTCAGCACGAGTTTTCCTCCACCTGCGTTCTAGACGTCTCTCCTCTTGCTTCATTGCCCTCAGCGCAACTGTATACGAAGGAGCTGGCCAGCCTCTGCTCATGGGGAGAGGGCGCTTGGTCACACTTGTGTCAACCACCTGAGTCATCGCTACATTCCACAGAGCAACCTGGGTTTCGGCAGAAACACCAGCCATACCAGCAGGAAAATCTCCCAGAGCCCTCTGGAATCCATTGCAAACACTTAGCCTCCGAGTTGGACCATTCTGATAGGTCCCCCACCATTGCAGAGGGGAAACGTTGTCGGGAGTCTAAACATCCATACGAAATGGTCTGACCATGGCAAGGGGACACATGTTCATTCCCCCACTATCAGATCACCATCCTCCTGCCCCGTCGAGAAAACCAGATGAAGCATGTGTCCTTTTACCTGTCTTGGGCCGATGACATGCAGGTTTTTTTTGAAGGATCTAGGAAGAAAGATGGGGAAAACTACAAAGATGTTTTTGGTCTATAAAAAAATACTCTAGAAAAGAAAGCAAGGGTGCCTCATTCGCTTCCGGATTCAACACCGGAGCAATGCACAGCCCTACCCAGAACCGTCATCCTAGGGGTCCTCAACACCGAGACCACCTACATCAGCTCAGGCAGGGAGTCTGATGAGTAGCTGGGTGGGCGGTATACCAGCAGAATCCCTAATCTGTCCCGGGTACCGGACACAAGGTACAGACACTCGCGATCTACGCTTGAATGAACAGGAAGCCTAGAGAGGGTGATCATATTCCTTGAGACCGCACCAACCCCCCTCCTTGACCCTTGAAGTGGTGCTGGTGCTGCACCGAGTACCCAGGAGAGCACAACTGGGAGAGACTAGCCCCTCCCAGTTCCCCCATCCAGGTCACAGTAGTGCGTACCAGGTCGGCCCCCACATCCACAATCAAATCATGCATAAGGGAGATTTTGTGTTGGACTGGCCTTATCAGATGTTGTACTGACCTGATCAGTACAACAGGCTTTCTTGGTAGTGGCACCCACACTCCAGAGCGCCCCTTGGAGCACCCTCCCATGTATTGTCCAAATGGCAGAAGCGGTGGTGAGCTTTAAATGAATCTTGAAGACGTAGTTGTTTACACAGGCTTTCCAGGACTTGTAAAGGACTATGACATTGCTCTGTTTTAGCATTCTCTCTCTTGTAATGCATTTGATGAACTGAAGGATTAATGTTGTTCTGGCATTATTTCTCTGTTGGCTTTACATTTTATTCTATATCTGTGGTAAACCAGTTTGAGTTTGCCATTGGCCAAGACTCTCACTGTGGCGCTGGCCTTCCGGGCCACAAGCCCAGGGAACAGGATGAGGAGATGACTGCGGAAGAGTTTAGCCAACTCCACTGTCAATTCCTGTTCCAGTGTCCAATTTGTTACTTGTGCACCTTCTGATTAGGATCTCTAATCCCCTGTGTGGCTTGACAGGGTTTTTTTTTAGTTTTTGAGAAAAGGAAACTTTGTGTATATGGAAAATGGAAATGGCCATAACTCTCCCCCCCCCTTTTTATGATAAATACAGGTAATTTGGGGACCTGTCAGTCCCTATGCAGGAGATCGTCGCTGCCAAATTTCAGACAGTTGGGTCCCGTGGCTTTTGTGCTGGCCACATGTAAAAATGGCTTTTCTCAAGAATATCTGTCAAAGCAAAGAGCTATAATTTTTCAGATCTTCCACAGTAGTGCATGAAACTTGGAGATCTCACAGCCCCCGTGGAGGTGATTGAACCTGCCAAACTTCAGGCAGTCAGGTCCAGTGGTTTTGTGCTGGCCATGCATACATTTTCCTTTTTCTCAAAAACTTAAACAAAAAGTTTAAAACACACACACACACACCTTTCAAGCCACACAGGGGATTACAGAGCCTAATCAGAAGGGGTTTAAGCTGAAAATTAGGACATCGCCATCCCTAATCTCTACTATAGGGGTTTTTGCTTTTGGTTTGGTTTGGGGGATTGGGGTAGAACTCTCCCTAGTACTTTCCTTTTCTCTCTCCTGAATCTGCCACTATTCAGCATCACTGGATGACCAGAACGTCTCCTCATTAAGGGAAGAAAAATATGTGCATTCTGTGTAGTGCTTTGCCCCACAACACATATTGGACTGTGTATGTACCGCTTTGGCCACACACTGTTTGCTTGTGTACGCTCACACAGCACACACACAAGACCGAAAGAAAAGCAGATACAGAAAAGAAGAAAAAGCCTTACCTGCACAAGGTTAGGTGTGAGGGGAAGGGAAATCACACAACTATCTGTCTGAAGCCTAAGAGAAGAGAGAAGGGCTTGTTGTTGTTGTTTTTAAGAACACAGAAGAAGGATTTGAGGGAAAGGGAAGAATAAGAAATTCAAGGGAATCTAAAGAATCCAGAGGAAAGATTTAAGGGAAAGGAAGACTAAGAAAGGGCTGGGTAGGTGCTGGGAACTGCTCTACTAGCACAATCCAATCTTTTCCAGCTGCGCTTGATGCCAGTCTATTTCCAGCCAGACTCAGAGTGTTAAACAGCTTGGAGCCAGGTTATCTGAAGGATCGTCTCCTCCCATATGGGCCTGCCCAGACCCTGAGTTCACCTTCATGGGTCCTTCTCCGGGAGTCCCTGCCAAAGAAAGTGAGGCGGGTGGCTACCAGGAAGAGGGCCTTTTCTGCTGTGACACCCCAGCTGTGGAATGAGCTCCCTAGAGAGGCTCGCCTGGTGCCTACGGTGTCCTCCTCTCGGCACCAGGTGAAGACCTTCTATTTTCCCAGAAGTTTAGCATTTTAGCTTCCTAGGCTTTTGGCTCTGAGGTTTTAAATCTGTATTTTAAATCTCTGCATTGCTGCTAGATTTTCTTCTGGTTGTACTATTATAGTGGAGCTTTAAGCTTTCTTACTTTATATTGTTTGATGCTGCACCTTGTGGTTTTAATTTCTGTGAACCGCCAGAAAGCTTCAGCTATTGGGTGGTAAAGAAGTGAAATAGATATAGATAGATGATAGATAGATAGATAGATAGATAGATAGATAGATAGATGGATGGATGGATGGATGGATGGATGGATGGATGGATGGATGGATGGGCGGGCGGGCAGGCAGGCAGGCAGGCAGGCAGGCAGGCAGGCAGACTCTCCTCGGATGATCTCTAGGATTGACTGGTTGGGTAATGGAGAAGGTGGTCATCTAGTTTTCAGGTAGAACAGGTGAGCTCCACCAGAGGCTATCACTTTTGTCTTTTCATACTTAATTCATAGTCTTGACAATATACTTCCAGATTGGCCATAAGCTTTGGAAGCACCACTTGGGTGTTCGAGAGAAGGGCCAACGTGTCTGCAACAATCAAAGGAGAGACTTTTGTTCCCCTACTTAGTGGACAGGGAAAATGGTCTTCGCTTATATACTGTGAAAGAGGTTGAGAAGGAAAGGTGCCAATACACATCCTTGTTTCACCCCTGGTTGGAGTGTTGGACTCAGGAGATCTGTGTTCTAGTCCCCACTAGGCCATGAAGCCCACTGGGTGACTTTGGGCCAGTCACTGAAAAGGTTCTTGTGAGGATAAAAAGGGGAGGAGAGGAGGAGGGCCACGTAAGCCACCTGGAGTTCCTTGCAAGAGGAAAGAAGGAGGGATTGAACTATAATAATAAAATATGGCTTGGGACCGGGATATCTGAAAGACTACTTTCTCCCATCCAAGCTTTTATATCATTATATCATTATTTATAATATTCTCAGTAAATGTTCTTGGCCCTAATGAAGCTGTTCCATGGCAAAAGTGCAGCCAGACTCTCTTCATAACATACACACAGACTGTCAGGGTGGAAACTGAGCCCATGGAGCCCCAGAGCAGTTCCCATTCTGAGGAGGAACAGCAATCCATAGGAGAGGAGCTCACTCATCTCTCACAAGCACAGCAGCTGGCAGAGATTCCTCCTGCCAGCATTCCTGGGAGAGATAGTAACCCTGGCAGTGAGAGAGCGCTGGAGGGGGGCTTGCTGGACGCTCGGTGCAGACGCAGGGAGCGGCGACAGATGGAGGGCGCAGAGAGGAGGCATAGCGCTCGTTTGGCGCATAAACAATGGTCGCCTCCCGAGGACCCAAGGGAAAGAGGGAGGATCTCTCCCTAGCCCATAAGTTCACGGTCTTCCCATGGTTCTCCTTCAAAAGGGGACCAACTGCCTTACCTGGAGCTTAGGCTACTCTGCTATCTTTCCCCAGAGCTGTTCCTTGCTTAGTCGCTAGTGATTAGTATCTGAAAGAGTCATAAAGGAATAAAGCCTTGGAAAGAATCCTTGTCGTCTGTGTCCTGAGTTGGCTATTGGAAGGGACTGCAAGAGGCAGCTAGGGCGCTCCTGACACAGACACACACTGGCCCAAGCCAAGAGTGTGGAGCCACATCAGGGTGTTCTTGCAAACATGCTTTTTTCCAGCCATGCACCTGCACATGGACTCATGAAGAGACTTCCAGAAGCTTCAGAGGTCATGCAACGTCTTTTATTATTATTATTATTATTATTATTATTATTATTATTATTGCATTTATATCCCGCCTTTATTCCTCTTGCAAGGAACCCAAGGTGGCTTACATTATCCTCCTCCTCTCCATTTTATCCTCACAACAACAACCCTGTGAGGTAGGTTGGGCTGAGAGTGTGTGACTGGCCCAAAGTCACCCAGTGAGCTTCCATGGCCGAGTGGGGACTAGAACCCGGATCTCCCAGCTCCCAGTCCAACGCTCTTGCCACTACACCACACTGGCTCACTGGTGTCTTTCCACCACCATATCAAAATCATAGTGATTTCTTCTCCTTCTTGCGAAACCTCAAGGGATTTCCCCAGAGCCTCCCTTTGGGTCCACTGACATCAACATCAGATTCAAGAGCAACATGAGGTGACATCTGGCATCCAGGCACAACAAGAGAGGAGAAGACAACTGCCTCCTGTGCCACGGAGAGCTTGGGATGTGGTTCAGAGCAGGTGAGGAAGACTGTGTGGGTGTGAGGTTGACGGAGTATCATCTCCTTGGATCCTCGGGGCTCCATCTGCATTCAGAGAGCCACTTGAGCCTCCGTCTTGCAGGGGGGCTTCAGCTTCTTCTAATTAAACTTCTAATTTGTGAGAGGAGCAGAGACAAGTCGGGAGGCTGTACCAGGTGGTCCCAGAATGATTCAGCTCTTGCTGCTGCTGCTGCTGCCCCAGGCCACCTGTGGGACACGCAAGGCCAAATGCCGCTTGACTTTGGGAAGGGATGAAACAGACCCACTGAATCATTACAGGCCAGGAGACCACCTCATTAGCAGGGCCATCTATGCAACACGTGCTGCGTTTCGACCATTTGCTTTCAACAAGCCTCCCTCTCCCGGAGTTTTCTGGTAAGTTATTCTGTGTGTGACGGAGTTGCTGCTGCTCCCCTTGGTCCTGATTTCATGAGTTCCAGTCATAGAGACTGCCCCCATTATCTGGGGCCTGGTGAAGCACTGTCCTCCTTTCCCTTCGAAGAAAGATGCATCAATGCTAATTGCCAGCCTGCCATTTCAGGAGATGGCGGTAGCTGGGCTCCTTCTGAACTGCCAAAGATGGTGTAACCTATCGTAGGACAACGTGGTCTTTCTTCTTGCTCTCTCTAATGTGCAGAAGAAACACCCACTCTTCTTGAAGGCAATGAACAGACTCAGGCTGTGGTGAGGGTTTCAGAGCACTCCTTCTCGAGAAGAGAAGATTAAATGGGATCTGCTAGCTGATTTTAAATACATGAAGGGCTGTCATGCCAAAGATGGAGCAGAGTTTTTATCTGTGGTTCCAGAGGGCAGGAGTACAACCTATAGGGGGAAATGGTGGGGAAGCAGTTGGGAGAAACTTCCTAAGGGCGATATGGCATAAGCCCTGGTTCGGAGGTTCTCTCCAACTATATTGTCAGTACCTTGGTGGCCCCTGATCACCTGTCTACTGTTTATGCAGTCAAATTCCCCATACAATCATTTGCCATCTAGAGGCAGTTCACTTCACTCAGATATTGGTGATACAGATTTCTGGTTCTTAAGAAAGACTCTCTCAGACAAGATTTTGTCTTTTTGTCTTTTGCTCCAAAGTATTAGCATAAGAGTACTAAATACGAGAGATTATGCATGCATAGATTTAAACTCATGAAAACTTCTGATATTCTTAATCAAAGCTTCTAAGCAGAGTCAAGTACATTTGCTTGTTCTCAATGATAATCAATATCATGCTTACCAGGTTGATTCTATGGGCAACACGTTGGGGAAAGCTGATCCTAAAGGATAGCTTCCTGTGTTGCATGTTCTGAGCCTCCTTTATATACTTTTTTGATGCTATAAAATATGATGGACCATCATATTAACTGATGGACCATCTGACATAATGACTTTACGAGACTCCACTAATTGGAAGTTGCAAACCTAAATCTTACATTGACACCTCCTTATCTGATTTCCTTTCTAAGCAATAAAAGTATCTATTTCTAATTGCCTGGTAAACCTCAGGCCCCTTCATGGATCACTGCCTTGTTGTGGCGAAGGGGCTTGCGTAACTCAGTGAAGCCATAAGCTATGCCGTGCAGGGCCACCCAAGACGGACAGGTCATGGCAGAGAGTTCTGACAAAATGTGGTCCACTGGAGAAGGAAATGGCAACCCACTCCAGTATTATTGCCAAGAAAACCCCATGGAACGTATCACAAGGCTAAAAGATATGACGCCAGAAGATGAGCCCCTCAGGTCGGAAGGTGTCCAATATGCTACTGGGGAAGAGCAGAGGGAATTTCCAAGTAGCGCCAGAAAGAGTGAAGCGGCTGGGCCAAACCCGAAAGGACACTCAGCTGTGGATGTGTCTGGTGGTGAAAAGAAAATCCGATGCTGTAAAGAACAATCTTGTTTAGGAACCTGGAATGTCAGATCAATGAATCAAGGTAAGCTGGAGGTGGTCAAACATGAGATGGCAAGATTGAACATCGACATCTTGGGAATCAGCAAACTAAAATGGACAGGCATGGGCAAATTTAATTCAGGTGACCATCATATCTACTATTGTAGGCAAGAATCCCTTAGAAGAAATGGAGTAGCACTCATAGTCAACAAAAGGGTGGGAAAAGCAGTACTGGGGTACAATCTTAAAAATGATAGAATGATCTCAGTACGAATCCAAGGCAAACCATTCAACATCACAGTAATTCAAGTCTATGCCCCAACCACTGAGGCTGAAGAAGCTGAGGTTGATTGGTTCTATGAAGACCTACAACACCTTCTAGAACTAACACCCAAAAAAGATGTCCTCTTCATCATAGGGGATTGGAATGCTAAAGTAGGAAGTCAATAAATCACCAGGATAACAGGCAGGCATGGCCTTGGTGTACAAAATGAAGCAGGACAAAAGCTAATAGAGTTTTGCCAAGAGAACACGTTGATCATAGCAAACACTCTTTTCCAACAGCACAAGAGGCGACTCTACACATGGACGTCACCAGATGGTCAACATCGAAATCAGATTGATTATGTCCTTTGCAGCCAAAGATGGAGAAGCTCCAAACAGTCAGTAAAAACAAGACCTGGAGCTGACTGTGGCTCAGATCATGAGCTGCTTCTTGCAAAATTTCGGCTTAAATTGAAGAACGTCGGGAAAACCACTAAACCGTTCAGGTATGACCTAAATCATATCCCTGGTGAATATACAGTGGAGGTGAGGAATAGATTTCAGGGATTAGACCTGATAGACAGAGTGCCTGAGGAACTATGGATGGAGGTCCGTAACATTGTTCAGGAGGCAGCAACGAAATCCATCCCAAAGAAAAAGAAATGCAAGAAAGCCAAGTGGCTGTCTGATGAGGCTTTACAAGTAGCTGAGGAAAGAAGGGAAGCGAAAAGCAAGGGAGAAAGGGGAAGATATACCCAACTGAATGCAGAGTTCCAGAGAATAGCAAGGAGAGACAAGAAGGCCTTCTTAAAAGAACAATGCAAAGAAATCGAGGAAAACAACAGAATGGGAAAGACTAGAGATCTCTTCAAGAAAATTGGAGATCTCAAGGGATCGTTTTGTGCAAAGACGGGCATGATAAAGGACAAAGAAGGCAGGGACCTAACAGAAGCAGATGAGATTAAGAAGAGGTGGCAAGAATACACAGAAGAACTATACAGGAAAGATCTGAATGTCCCTGATAGCCATGAGAGTGCGGTCACTGAACTTGAGCCGGACATCCTCGAGAGTGAAGTCAAGTGGGCCTTAGGAAGCATTAGTAACAACAAAGCTAGCGGAGATGACAGTATTCCAGCTGAGCTATTTAAAATCCTAAAAGATGATGCTTTTAAAGTGCTGCATTCAATATGCCAACAAATCTGGAACACTCAACAGTGGCCACAAGACTGGAAAAGGTCAGTTTACATTCCAATTCCAAAGAAGGGCAATGCCAAAGAGTGTTCAAACTACCGCACAATTGCGCTCATTTCACATGCCAGCAAGGTGATGCTCAAAATCCTACAAGCTAGGCTTCAGCAGTATGCGAACCGAGAACTACCGGAAGTACAAGCTGGGTTTAGAAGAGGCAGAGGAACTAGAGATCAAATTGCCAACATTCGCTGCATCATGGAGAAAGCAAGAGAATTCCAGAAAAACGTCTATTTCTGCTTCATTGACTATGCTAAAGCCTTTGATTGTGTGGATCACAACAAACTGGGGCAAATTCTTAAAGTGATGGGAGTACCAGACTACCTTACCTGTCTCCTGAGAAACCTGTATGAGGGTCAAGAAGCAACAGTAAGAACCAGACATGGAACAACCGATTGGTTCAAAATTGGGAAAGGAGTACGACAAGGCTGCATATTGTCACCCTGCTTATTTAACTTATATGCAGAGTACATCATGAGAAATGCCGGGTTGGATGAATCAGAGATCGGAATTAAGATTGCCGGGAGAATTATCAACAACATCCGATATGCAGACGATACCACCCTAATGGCAGAATGTGAAGAGGATCTAAAGAGCCTCTTGTTGAGGGTGAAAGAGGAGAGTGCAAAAGCTGGTTTGAAACTCAACATTAAAAAAACTAAGATCATGGCATCTGGCTCCATCACTTCCTGGCATATAGAAGGGGAAGAAATGGAAGCAGTGACAGATTTTACTTTCTTGGGCTCCAAGATCACCGCAGACAGTGACTGTAGCCATGAAATTAAAAGACGCTTGCTCCTTGGGAGGAAAGCTATGGCAAACCTAGACAGCATAGTAAGAAGCAGAGACATCACCTTGCCGACAAAGGTCCGTCTAATCAAAGCTATGGTTTTCCCAGTAGTAATGTATGGCTGTGAGAGCTGGACTATAAGGAAGGCTGAGCGCCGAAGAATTGATGCTTTCGAACTGTGGTGCTGGAGAAGACTCTTACGAGTCCCCTGGACTGCAAGGAGGTCAAATCAGTCCATCCTCAAGGAAATCAACCCTGAGTGCTCATTGGAAGGACAGATAATGAAGCTGAAGCTCCAATATTTTGGCCACCTAATGCAAAGAGAAAACTCCCTGGAAAACACCCTGATGCTGGGAAAGACTGAAGGCAAAAGGAGAAGGGGACGGCAGAGGATGAGATGGCTAGATAGCATCACGGATGCAATGAATATGAACTTGAGCATGCTCCGGGAGAGAGCGCAGGACAGGAAGGCCTGGCGTGCTATGGTCCATGGGGTCACGAAGAGTCGGACACGACTGAACGACTGAACAACAACAAAACCTCAGAACTAAAAAGTTCCACCTCCCCCACCCCCAGCCCCCAAAACTCATCTACCCTTTAATGGGCATTAGTTTATTTGCTACTTGTTTTCTTCTTGGTCAATGTCAGCATGAGTAAAGTTCTAAGAATTTAATCCAGAGATTAAATTTTGCCTGGAAAAACGTGTGAAGGCAAAGAAGCATCAATTGGATATTGGAGTTTCACTGAAGATAGGATGGCAATATGGCACCTTTTTTTTCAGGGGAGGACTCATTAGGATCTGGAAGATCCTATCCTTCCTGTTTGCCATTAAGGATATCAACCAGAATCCCAGAATCTTACCTAACATCACCCTAGGCTACAACATCCATGACAACCTTTTCAGTCCACTAGTGACGTCTGATGCCTTGCTTGACCTGCTCTCTCCTGGGCAGGCGAATGTCCTCAACTACAAGTGTGGAAGACAGAATAACCCACTGGCTGTTCTTGAAGGGACAGACTCTGACATCTCCATCCAGATTTCAACCCTGTTGAGCATCTACAAAATCCCACAGTTGGAGTGGGGGGATTGCAGGATGGGTCTAATTCCACTTGGGGTGTTCTCCAGAGATATCTACATGTTCTCCAGATAATATCAATGTGAGTTCCCCCACATGCAAATCTGAGGTATCAGTGGGGGTGATTTACAGTGGGTACCAAAACATTAAATTCCCCTATCCCACATCCATGCTAATCTGGATGGGGAGAAGGCATGCTGTCTTTTGGAGAAAGAAAGTTTTACACTCAAGGGCAAATCACACGATCAACATCATGTGTGGTTTTCCCCTCATTCAAATAGCTCAGAAAGCAAGGGGACACTCAGGACACCAGTGATGGGATTATGTTGCCACTCTAAGAATCAAGGGTGCTGCTATTCTGGCTACTGTTTCTTGTCCACATTAAATACTGCTGGGAAAGTGGGATGTACTGTCCGGAACTTGCCTCCATCATAGAAGTATCAGGAATCTGCATTTTTCCGGGTTCCATCAATATGATGTCTGAACATTTTATTTAGCATAAAATTAAGACAACTTGTTCCATTGGTATGAAGTATGGCACAAATAAACTCCCCGTGAAGAGGTATGATCTGGCCATATATCAGAAATATCTGATGAAGAATAGAAATTGAACCAAAACGAACAGTCTGTTCCTTTTTTCCCCAGGTCACTTATGCTTCTGTTTCTCCTGTTCTGAGTGATAAAAGTCAGTTCCCTTTTTTCTATCGGATGGTTCCCAAGGAAGGAACTGAATACACGGGGATTGTCAAACTGCATCTGTATTTCAGGTGGACTATGACAGATCTCCTTGCTCCGGACACTGACAATGGAGAGAGGTTCATCAGGACCTTGACACCTGAGCTCACCAGGAATGACATTTGCATTGTTTTCTCACAAAGTATCTCAGAACTGCATGGAACTGATCTACCATTTCTTCATCTGTCATTCCACAAGTGGAGACAAGTCAATGTCTTTGTTTATTATGCAGAGACTAGTTACTTCGTAAGTGGAATTGATGTTATGCAACTATGTATTGAAAGGTTAATGAAACCCATTGAATGGAAAGTGTAGATCAAAACAGCTTTGTGGGACTTCACCTTGGAGTTGATGTTTCAGGTGATACCTGGACAAAACATCCATGGTATAATGTCCTTCTTAATCCAGACAAATATGATGTCAAAATATGATGATATTCCATTTTTGTTCCTCGCTATCAAGCAGTGTGTGGAGAAAGGATTTAGCTGTTCCTATTTAAAACACTCCATCCCCAAAAAAAAGAAATGCAAGGGCTGTCTGATGAAGCTTTACAAGTAGCTGAGGGAAGAAGGGAAGCGAAAAGCAAGGGAAAAAGAGGAAGATATATCCAACTGAATGCAGAGTTCCAGAGAATAGCAAGGAGAGACAAGAAGGCCTTCTTAAATGAACAATGCAAAGAAATCGAGGAAAACAACAGAATGAGAAAGACTAGAGATCTCTTCAAGAAAATCGGAGATCTCAAGGGAACTTTTTGTGCAAAGACAGGCATGATAAAGGACAAAGAAGGCAGGGACCTCACAGAAGCAGATGAGATTAAGAAGAGGTGGCAAGAATACACAGAAGAACTATGCAGGAAAGATCTGAATGTCCCTGATAGCCATGATAGTGCGGTCACTGAACTTGAGCCGGACATCCTCGAGAGTGAAGTCAAGTGGGCCTTAGGAAGCATTAGTAACAACAAAGCTAGCGGAGATGACAATATTCCAGCTGAGCTATTTAAAATCCTAAAAGATGATGCTGTTAAAGTGCTGCACTCAATATGCCAACAAATTTGGAACACTCAACAGTGGCCACAAGACTGGAAAAGGTCAGTTTACATTCCAATTCCAAAGAAGGGCAATGCCAAAGAGTGTTCAAACTACTGTACAATTGCGCTCATTTCACATGCCAGCAAGGTGATGCTCAAAATCCTACAAGCTAGGCTTCAGCAGTATGTGAACCGAGAACTACCGGAAGTACAGGCTGGGTTTCGAAGAGGCAGAGGAACTAGAGATCAAATCACCAACATTCGCTGGATCATGGAGAAAGCAAGAGAATTCCAGAAAAACGTCTATTTCTGCTTCATTGACTACACTAAAGCCTTTGATTGTGTGGATCACAACAAACTGTGGCAAATTCTTAAAGTGATGGAGTACCAGACCACCTTACCTGTCTCCTGAGAAACCTGTACGAGGGTCAAGAAGCAACAGTAAGAACCAGACATTGAACAACCGATTGGATCAAAATTGGGAAAGGAGTACGACAAGGCTGTATATTGTCACCCTGCTTATTTAACTAATATGCAAAGTACATCATGAGAAACGCCGGATTGGATGAATCACAGGTCGGAATTAAGATTGCCGGGAGAATTATCAACAACCTCATGTACGCAGATGATACCACCCTAATGGCAGAAAGCAAAGAGGATCTAAAGAGCCTCTTGTTGAGGGTGGAAGAGGAGAATGCAAAAGCTGGTTTGAAACTCAACATTCAAAAAACGATCATGGCATCTGGCCCCATCACTTCCTGGCATATAGAAAGGGAAGAAATGGAAGCAGTGACAGATTTTATTTTCCTGGGTTCCAAGATCACCGCAGATGGTGACTGTAGCCATGAAATTAAAAGATGCTTGTTCCTTGGGAGGAAAGCTATGGCAAACCTAGACAGCATAGTAAGAAGCAGAGACATCACCTTGCCGACAAAGGTCCATCTAATCAAAGCTATGGTTTTCCCAGTAGCAACATATGGCTGTGAGAGCTGGACTATATGGAAGGCTGAGCACCGAAGAATTGATGCTTTTGAACTGTGGTGCTGGAGAAGACTCTTACGAGTCCCCTGGACTGCAAGAAGGTCAAATCAGTCAATCCTAAAGGAAATCAACCCTGACTGCTCATTGGAAGGACAGATACTGAAGCTGAAGCTCAAATATTTTAGCCACCTAATGCGAAGAGAAAAGTCACTGGTAAAGACCCTGATGCTGGGAAAGATTGAAGGCAAGAGGAGAAGGGGACGGCAGAGGATGAGATGGCCAGATAGCATCACTGATGCAATTAATATGAACTTGAGCACACTCCAGGAGACAGCGGCACACAGGAAGGCCTGGTGTGCTATGGTCCGTGGGGTCACGGAGAGTCGGACACAACTTAACAACTTGTCTACAGCTCAAGCCAACCTGTGCCTACTCATAAGCAAATCCTACTGAGTTCACTTGAACGTACTCCCAGAGTGTAGGGTTTCAGCCTTGATGACATAAATGACAATTTGCGGCCTTTTAATGGTGCCCAAAATATGCCCCATAAAGTGGCTGAACTCCTTTTCCCTGAGGTCAAGACAAGGCCCAGATTGTAATACAAATGCACATGTCTAATGCCTTCAGCTTCCCAAACTGCTATACCAAGTAAAAGGCATTTGGGCATGAAATCAAGTCCCTGGCCAGTGTGAAAACACATACCCAGCACTTGGGTCTGTAACTAGATTCAAGCATGACATGGGCAGAACTGAGATATGAGATGTGGTTTCTTGTTTCCTCAGTGATGGTGTTTCCTCTGCCACTGTAGCTTCACCCTTTTCTGAGAAGCTCCCAATTCTACAATACGTCCAAAGATGGAGTGTATTTGGATGAGAAGGGAGACCTGGCAGCCAACTTTGACATCGTCAACTGGGTGAAGTTTAACAATAGGTCTGTTGTTAGCATGAAATTTGGGAGTATAGAAAGACGGGGATCTCCAGGCCTCAAGTTCAACATTGACCAGGATGCCATTGTGTGGCCCAAATGGCTCAACAAGGTGGGGTGAAATCATTGACTTCATTTCACCATCTTTATTTACCCTCTTTTGACCTCTAAAGCATGTAACAGACTCTAGGACATCCTTCCCTAAACTGACTCCCTCCAGTTGTGTTGGATGGCGACTTCCTTTATTCTCAGCCAGCATGGCCATTGCCACAAGACATCTGGTGGGCATCACCCTGGCAAAGGTGATTTTAGAGGAGTCTGCCTTGGATTCCCTGTCAATTACAGCTGACTTGAGCTGGCTGGATAGAGCCTCATGTCATGTGGCGCAGAGTGGTAGGTGGCAGTAATGCAACCAAAACTCTCCCCACGACCTGAGTTTGATCCCAGCAGAAGCTGTTTTTCAGGTAGCTGGCTCAGGTCGACTCAGCCCTCCATCCTTCCGAGGTCAGTAAAATGAGTACCCAGCTTGCTGGGGGGAAAGGTAGTCATGACTGGGGAAGGTGGGCAAACCACCCCACTATACAGTCTGGCAGGAAAATGCCGAGGAAAAATGGCACCCCTCTAGGGGTCATTAATGACTCAGTGCTTGCACAAAAGGAAACTTTCCTTCCTTTCCTTGAGCTGGCTGGGCCTGAGCTCCCTTGGAAGACTCTTATCAGCCCAGATCTGACATGGGGTGGCTGCACCCCGGCGGCACTGCTGCCAAAGGTGGGGTTGCCCCTTTGGTGGGAGCCCCTTTGGGGGGAACCGCAAGGGCAATGGCCACCCTGCTAACACTGGGTTGACTGGTATTTGCGTAGCCTATCACGTTAAGTAAAAGCATTTGTGGCCGCAGTCAATCCAGCCCACCGTACACCCCTAATTCAAAGTAAGACCTCCCTCATCCATGGCTTAATAGTGGATGAGGCCAATCCTGCATGTATAACCGAGACCTGGGTGGGTGAGCAGGGAGAAGTTAGTTTCTCCCAGCTCTGACCACCGGGGTACTTGTTTGAGCATCAGGGAAGACCTGAGGGCCGGGGAGGGGGTTGCTGTGGTCTGTAGGAGTTCCATGTCCCTCTGCAGGCTCCCTGTCCGTGTGACTACTGGTCTGGAGTGTTTGCACCTTGTGTTGGGCCAGCAGGAGAGATTGGGGATTCTGTTGGTGTACCGCCCACCCCGCTGCTCAACAGACTCTGCATCTGAGCTGACGGAGATGGTCTCAGATGCACTGTTGCGATCCCCCAGACTGTTGGTTCTGTGGGATGATGTCAACATTCACTCTGAGGACACCTTGTGTGGGGTGGATCAGGATTTCATGGCCTCCATGATGACGATGGGACTGTCCCAACATGTCATCGGCCCGGCGCATGTAATGGAGCATACTCTAGACTTGGTTTTCTCAATTGGACATGGAGATGGTGGTCTGATGGTGGGGGACTTTGCATCAGTTCCCTTGTCATGGTCAGATCATTACCTGCTGAGGTTTAGACTTACAGCAGCTTTTCCCCTCTACAAGGGTGGGGGACCTAGTAAAATGGTCCACCCCCAGAAGCTAATGGATCCGGCTAAGGGATCCGGAGGTTCCTAGCTGATATGGGGGGCTCTCCTGTCGAAACCCTGGTTGATCTGTGGAATTCAGAAATGACCCAGGAGGTTGACATGATTGCTCCTGAGTGCCTTCTCCTGAGTAGAGCTTGTACTGCTCCGTGGTATACCCTGGAGCTGAGAGTCATGAAACAAAATAGGAGACAGCTTGAATACAGATGGAGAAGAACTCCCAGTGGATGCAATCATATGCTGGTATGTCCCTATAATAAAGTATATTCAGGGGCAGTGAGGGCAGCAAAAAAAATAATCTTGCTGCCTCTACTGAATCTTCTGCCTGCCGCCCAGAGCAGCTTATCAGAATTGTCCATGGGCTATTACATGCTGGCCCAAGGACATTGTAGACCCCTCTGAGGCCCTCCGTAATGCATTTACTAGGCACTTCCAGGATATGATCTCTTCAATCTGCCGGGACTTAGACTCCAGTGTTATAGCAGGTGAATCTGGTGAGGTATCCAGAGCGCAGCCTTGTCCTGTTCTCCTGGATGAGTTTCAGTTGGTGCAGCTCAAGGACATGGACAAGGTGCTTGGACAGGTTCGTACAACCACTTCTGCATTCGGTCCTTACCCCTCTTGGCTGATAAAAACTGGCAGGGAAGGAACAGCTGGCTGGGCCAGGGATGTGATTAATGCCTCCTTGCTAGAGGGAGTAGTCCTGGGCTGCCTCAAAGAGAGACTTCAACTTAAACCCCACAGATCCTGTTCAGCATGCTGTTTCAGTTGCACATGCTTATCCTCAGTTACAAACTTCAACGTAAACCCTAGAGATGCTCTTCAGTCCTTTCAACCCTGTGTCTCATTTCTGCAGATGAATTAGGCCTAACACATTTTCGCTTGACACTCTTTGCTTTTTATCCTTAGACCCTGCCACAATCCAGGTGTCTGGAAAGCTGTCGCCCTGGATTCTTCAAGGTGGATCAGGAAGGAAAGCTAATTTGCTGCTATGACTGTTCTCCATGCCCAGAAGGGACCATCTCCACCGAGGAAGGTGGGTGAATCCAGAGGAGAAGGCAGCCCATGGCGGGAGCGGGGGGAGGGCAAAGATTCACTCCAACATTTTCTGTGAAGGTTTTCTTGAAGGCATTTCTAAACCTGAATCCTTCCTTGCAATGTCTGTTTATTTGGTCTTTCTTGTTGATCTTCAGGACCTACACTATTTGAGTTCAAGAGACCCTGGTAAGTAACAAATCCAAATAGGCAAACATTACCACAGACTCAAAAGTTAATTGAAATTTATTAAATTATTTAATCAAGGTAATACTCATTACCTGGCCTCCCTGAGCAATCCCTGAAGGATCTCTTGCCTCCTTCAGAGTCTCATCTTCCTTCTTTTAAACTTCCCCTTCCCAGTAATGTGGGGTTTAGGCTGTAGACATAAACACAGGTTTTAACCACAACAGTTTACTAGTAGAATCATAGAATCATAGAATAGTAGGGTTGGAAGGGGCCTACAAGGCCATCGAGTCCAACCCCCTGCTCAATGCAGGAATCCAAGTCAGAGCATCCCGGACAGATGGCTGTCCAGCCTTGTCTTGAACGCCTCCAGTGTGGGAGAGCTCACCACCTCCCTGGGTCATTGGTTCCATTCTCGTATTGCTCTAACAGTCAGGACGTTTTTCCTGATGTTCAGCTGGAATCTGGCTTCCTGTAACTTGAGCCCATGATTCTGTGTCCTGCACTCTGGGATGATCAAGAAGAGATCCTGGCCTTCCTCTCTGTGACAACCTTTCAAGTACTTGAAGAGCACTATCATATCTCCCCTCAGTCTTCTCTTCTCAAGGCTAAACATGCCCAGTTCTTTCAGTCTCTCTTCATAGGACTTTGTTTCCAGTCCCCTGATCATCTTTGTTGCCCTCCTCTGAACCCTCTCCAGTTTGTCTGCATTCTTCTTAAAGTGTGGTGCCCAGAACTGGACACAGTACTCCAGATGAGGCCTAACCAGTGCTGAGTAGAGGGGAACTAGTACTTCCTGGGATTTGGAAGCTATTCTTCTATTAATGCAGCCCAAAATAGCATTGGCCTTTTTTGCAGCCACATCCCATTGTTGGCTCATATTCAGCTTGTGATCGACAACAATCCCAAGATCCTTCTCGCTTGTAGTGTTGTTGAGCCACATATTGCCCACCTTAGAATAGAATAGAATAGAATAGAATAGAATAGAATAGTAGTAGGGTTGGAAGGGGCCTACAAGGCCCCCATCTTGTAACTGTGCATTTGGTGCATATTGCATTTGGTGCAATAGTAGATTTAAAGCAAACAAATGACAACTAAAGCTATTCACACAATAGAGCTTAAGCAGCCTACAGATTACCCAGGCCCATCCATCTCTGTCTCAATTGTCATGTTTTTAAAAAACATGGTGATCAGCAGCCCGTGCCCATAGACATACCTAGAAGTATTGAAATGCAAAACGTTTACCATAGTGCTTTCCCAAAATTGGAATTAAGCCTCTTTCGCCAAGCACAGACTACCAGGTCATCCAGAGCGGAATTGCAGTTTCATAACAGTACAACTCAGATGCATACTTTTGGTGGGGGGGGGGATTTCCAAAGTTTAAAAAGAATCCTCTTTGCCAAGTGCAAAGTAGGGATGTACGAAAGTCACTTACCTTTTACAAAATTTGATTCGCGGTGGGGGGGAGGCGCTCCGTCCCTCCCGCCGCTAATCCTGGCCAGCCGGGTCTGCAAATGGCGGCAGCCGTAGCCGCCGCCGTTTGCGTCCCTGCAGTCAGCCGTGATAGGCTACATAAATGTTTACATAGCCTATCACAGCTGAGTAAAAAAAAACAACGCCAGAGCCGCCGCCACCAGGGAGATTCGCCCAAGGTACGTCCCGTCCCGGTGGGGGGCTGGGGGGGCAGTCCGTTTTGCCACCGATTTTGGGGGGCTGAATGCGCTGGCATTTGGCCTCCCTGAGATTTGTGGTGAAATTCTCTGACATCCCTAGTGCAAAGTACCTCATACAAATAGCAGAATCATGAGTGTTTAGTGAAAATACAAATCAGGTCTATGCGATGGGTTTCATCATGAGATGCTCCTTTGTATTCAGATCAGGCCTCAGGATAATAATGTAGCACTTAGGAAGAAAGATGCAACCCAGCAACCCAGCACTGGAGGCAAAGATGGAGAAGACTTGCATGGCTACCATGTATTTCCCGTTCGTGCTCAAGTAGGTGGGCACAAAGGACACCCAAAGACTGCAAAAGACCAGCATGCTGAAGGTGATCAGCTTGGCCTCATTGAAGGTCCCCACATTTGTTTGTTTGTTTGTTTGTTTATTCTGGCCTTTAGAGCTCCAGAGTTCTCCCCCCTGCCCTGGATAGAGATTGGTCCGTCCATCCCTAATTATAATTAAGAAACTTATAGCAACTCTGTATACCATGTTCCAACTTGGTCTGTGTTTAGTTGCCATTTAAGTCTATTTCAAATTTATTTCTTCATGCCTTCAGTTAGTGGTATCAAGTATCAAGTTTGATTGATGCAGGTCATCGCAGGTCATCGCAGGTGACCAGGTCATCAATCATCTGCGATTGATGCAGGTCATCACAGGTCATCGCAGGTCATCGTCAGCCCAACCTGCATAACTGAGCCTACTCCTATTAAGTCTGCAGTCTCTTCCTACCTCCATTTAAAGACTAGGACTAAATTGACACTTGACTTTGTGGCATCAACATGGTGTCAGCTTCCTCCCCAGCCTATCACAGTTTTTCTTAAAATCCAGCCTGAGGAAGAGTTCTGGACAATTCCAAAGCTTGCTCGCTAGTTTGTGACATTTTTGTTCATCCTAATAAATGCCAGACTGTTGATTCTGGCTTCTTTTTTGGGGGTAGTGGACCAACATGGCTCTTCTGCTGCTTTTTACTTAGCTTTGTGTTTCTAATGAATTATGTCCTGCCTGATGCAGGAAGCCCCATGAGATCTGGTAGAGGAGGCTGAGGCATTTGTGGTTGTGGAGGGCAAGGATAATTGAGGACAGGACCTCTGAGCCACAACTGGTGCTTCCCTACACACACACACACACACACACACAGACACACACACACACACAGCAGTTTCCATTCACTTAATGGAGAAAGCAAAGCAAAGGAGATTTTCAGCAAAGGAGATCGTTACCTTGTCGTGGTGCTGGAGCTTGAGCACCTCAATGACGTCATGAGCTAAACCATGAAGGGACACCCAAGACGGGAAGATCATGGCAGAGAGGTCAGACTAAATACGATCCCTGGGGAAGGAAACAGCAACCCACCCCAGTATTCTTGCCATGAAAACTCAATGGATCAGTACAACCAGAGATATGTAGGCATACCATCAGAAGATGGGACTCCCAGGTCGGACGATGGTCAAAATGCTACTGGGGAGGAACAGAGGATAAGTTCAACTAGCCCCAGATGTGATGACGCAGCTAGCTCAAAGCTGAAAGGATGGCTAGCAGCCAATGGTGCTGGTGGTGAACGACGAATCTGAAGTTCTAGAGATCAACACACCATAGGAAGCTGGAATGTAAGATCTATGAGCCAGAGCAAATTGGATGTGGTTATTGGGGAGATGTCAAGATTAAATATAGACATTTTGGGTGTCAGTGAACTGAAATAGACTGAAATGGGCCACTTCACATCAAAAGACCACCAGATCTGAATGCGGCGGCTCACCTGATTAAAGGCAGCCGCCGGCGAGATCACATCACTTCAGTGCTGAAGGAGCTGCACTGGTTACCAGTTGTTTTCCGGGCCAAATTCAAGGTGTTGGTTTTGACCTTTAAAACCCTATATGGTTCCAGCCCAGCCTATCTTAAGGAGCACCTCCAGCAGCACCAGACAGGCCGCTTAACAAGATCAGCCTCGGATGGCCTTCTCTCTGTCCCATCAGCCAGGACAGCTAGACTGGTGGGGACGAGGGAGAGGGCCTTTTCTGTAGTGGCCACCACTCTGTGGAACTCCCTCCCTAGGGAACTCCATCATGCCCCCTCTTTAATGAGCTTCCGTCGTGCATTAAAAACGTGGCTGTTCAGGCAGGCATTTGGGGTGGGTTAGGGTATTTTAGAAAATGTTTTTATTGTAGAATTTTATTGTTTTATTGTATGTTGTACATCGCCCAGAGTGGCTGGGTGACCAGCCAGATGGGCGATTAATAAATTAAATAATAAATAAATAAATAGATCTACTACTGTGGACAAGAGGACCACAGAGGAAATGGAGTAGCCTTCATAATTAATAATAAAGTGACTAAAGCAGTGCTTGGATACAATCCAAAAAATGACAGAATGATCCCAATTCGTATTCAGGGTAAGCCATTTAACATCACAGTGACCCAAATATATGCCCCAACCACAGATGCTGAAGAAGCAGAAGTAGATCAGTTCTATGAGGATCTGCAGCACCTACTAGATAATACGCCAAACAAAGATGTTATTTTCATTACAGGAGACTGGAATGCTAAAGTGGGTAGTCAAACGTAGGGATGTACGAAAGGCACTTACCTTTCGCGGATTATGTTTATGGTTGCGGGGGAGGCGTTCCGTCCCTCCCACCGGAATCCTCGCCGGGGGGGGAGGCGCTCCGTTCCTCCCCCCCTGGAATCCTGGCCGGCCGGCTGTGCTCCGCAGGGATTCTGCGGAGCCTCCGGCCGGCTCCACCAGCAGCCAGACATCCGGCCGCTGGCTAGCAGGGACGCAAATAGCGGCGGCTGTAGCCACCGCCGTTTGCGTCCCTGCAGTCAGCCGTGATAGGCTATGTAAATGTTTACATCGCCTATCACAGCTGACTTAAAAAAAAAAAAACAACGCGCGTACGCAAATGGTGGCGGCCACGGCCGCCGCCATTTGCGTTCCTTATTTTGGCACGTCTTAGTCTACATAAACATGTACGTAGACTAAGACATGCCAAAATAAGGAACGCAAATGGCGGCGGCCGTGGCCACCGCCATTTGCGTACACGCATTTTGTTTTTGTTTTAAGTCAGCCATGATAGGCTACGTAAACATTTACGTAGCCTATCACAGGTTTTTTTTAAAAAACCTAGCCGTGATAGGTTACATAAATCTTTACGTAGCCTATCACTTTTTTTTTTTTTAAACTGGAAATGGCGGCGGTGGCAGCCGGTTGGAAGACCGGCCGCCGCCGCCGAACCACTGCCGGAGCCGCCGCCGCCAGGAAGGTCCGCCCAAGGTAAGTCTAGTCCCGGGGGGGTGGGGGGGCAGGCCGTTCCGCCACCGATTTTGGGGGGCCGAATGCGCTGGCATTCGGCCTCCCTGAGATCCGTGGCGGAATTTTCGTACATTCCTAAGTGGAAGGCAAAAGGAAGAGAGGCCGACCAAGGGCAAGATGGATGGATGATATTCTGGAGGTGACGGTCTTGACCTTGGGGGAGCTGGGGGTGGCGACGGCCAACAGGAAGCTCTGGTATGGGCTGGTCCATGAAGTCACAAAGAGTCGGAAGCGACTGACCAAATAAACAACAAATAAATCCTTCAGTGTAACTGCAGTGGTCTAGCGTGCTTAAATCCTACTATTGTCGCATTTTGGTTGTCTCAGAAGTGGCAGGCCCCAGAAAGGGCTAGTGGTACCCCCAGGATTTGAGGATCCCATGAACCAAGCTCCCTCATCTCCCTCTGCTATTGATCCAATTATGGATAGAACTAAAGGTGAGTTAGGAGGAGAGTGGCAACTCTCCCTGGTTCAACCTTAACCAGTTGTATCCTGGGGATCAGAACTTTGAAGATTCCTGCACAGCTTAACGTAGTGGTTGAAAAGTGGATGGAAAGCATGAGCCCCTCCACCCAACTTCCTTGAGTCCCTTCCCTCAATGTTCTTCAGATGCCACTGGTCAAGCACCCACCCAGTTTCCTTCTACCTGAAAAATAAGCAAGGTGAGTCCCACTAACTCAGACCATGTCCAGTGCAGCACTGTGCCCCACATCTACCCTTTGTTCCTGGAAGAGTCCAGCATCTGTGGCTCTGTAGAGCCAGGAGGAGTCTCATGTGAGCAGAAAGTTCAGGAGACAGCAGCCAGGGAGAATCAATTCCATGCACTATACATAGGATGGTTCTTCCACCTACAATGATGACTTCCCTTCAATCTCGAGAGGTCACCAATGCCAACCTGGTCTGTGTGGTCCGTGTGGTGGGCATTCCATAAAATGCCTTTGGGAGAAACGGCATAATTCCCAGGACATTTTCTGTGTTCTCCCTTGCAAGCCGAAGTACAATACCAGGAGTTACATATTGGTCAGTTATGCGGTAACCATTAGACTAGCTGCTTAGGTCTGTGCACCACTGCAGGGGAAGGTCTGCAGGTGAAATCCTCTGGTTCCCAATGGCCACATCAGAAGGATTGTCCTCCCAACATTGCTGCTGGACATTGTCCACCCCAAGACTCTAGTAGCCTCCAGGCCCAAGGTGAAGCTTGAAGAAGGGTCAGGGCTTGGGGAAGGGAGGGGGAGGACCCCATGGAGGACCCCAAGCCAACATGGGCCATTGGGCAACCTCAGCAGGCTGGATTAAGCCTGTGGGCTAGGGATGTACAGATTGTGTAAAATCTGTTCCATCTTTGTTTTGAAGATTGTGAGGCAGCTGTCATTCTGTTGTCTACCCGTCAAGGGAATCATTTTTTTGTTTGTTTCTGAATTTGTAGGGATTCGCATTTGTGCAAATGCACTATTGTGCAATTTTGCACATGCGAAAATGCATGCATTTCCATGAAATGCATTTATTAGGGCTGTGCACCGCTTCAGCTCCAGATCCAGATTCGGAACTGAAGCGGGGTGATTCAGACCAAATCGGTCCAGATCCAAATTGGATCCGGATTGGTCGGAAGTGGGTGAGATCAATCCGAATTGCTTCGGATCACTTTGGACCAATCTGGACCATTCTGAAGGCCAGGCAGACTGTCTGGGAAATGAAACAGTTTGTTTAAGATTAGGGAGGGGGAGGGGAGGAGTTGGGAGGGGTTAACTGAGCCTTGGCAAGTGACATCTGTAGGTGCCACTAGGCCTGAGCTTTTCACCCATCAGTGTCCAATCTCAGTGGTAGAGAAGGGGTTGTATATAACAGGAGATTCTGCTTTTGTTTCCCAGTGTGAGAGGGTCTTCCTTTTCCCCTAAATCTTTCTTCTGGATTCTTTAGGTAAAAAAGGTAAAGATGTCCCCAACCAGTCGTGCCCGACTCTAGGGTGTGGTGCTCATCTCCATTTCTAAGCCGAAGAGCCAGTGCTGTCCAAAGACGCTTCCATGGTCATGTAGCCGGCATGACTGAACACCGAGGTGCACGGAACACTGTTACCTTTCCCACCGAAGCGGCACCTATTTATCTACTTGCAATTTCTTGCTTTCGAACTGCTAGGTTGGCAGGAGCTGGGACCGAAGATAGGAGCTCACTCTGTCATGCGGCACTCGGGTCTCGAACTGCTGTCCTGCCGACCTTCCGGTCTGCAGTTCAGCATCTTAACCACTAAGCCACTGTGGTCCCCAGTCTGGATTCTTTGAATTCCCCTAAATTTCTTACTCTTCCCTTTCCCTTAAATCCTTCTTCTGTATTCTTAAAAAACAAACTTTCTCTCTTCTATTAGGCTTTAGACAGATAGTTAGTGTTAGTGTGATTTCCCTCCCCCGCCCCCTAACCTTGTGCAGGTAATGTTTTTTCCTCTTTTCTGTATCTGCTTTTCTTTTGGTCTTGAGTGTATGTGTACTGTGTGAGTGCAGCATACGCATTGTTGTGCACACGCAAACAGCGTGCAGCCAAAGCAGTACATACACAGCCCAATAGATGTTGTGGGGTAAAGCGCTACACAGAATACATGTATTTTTCTTCCCTTAATGAGAAGATGCTCTGGTCATCCAGTGTAGCTGAATAGTGGCAGATTCAGGATGGAAAAAAGGAACACCCACCTCCAGTAGAGATTAGGGATAGTGACTTCCTAATTGGCACCTGAAACACCTTCTGATTAGGATCACTAAACCCTGTGTGGCTTGACAGGTTTTTGGTTTTACTTTTTCTTTCAGTTTTTGAGAAAAGGAAAATTTATGGATGGCTAGTACAAAAGCCACTGGACCCAACTGTCTGAAATCTGGCAGGTTCAGTCACCTCCATAGGGGCTGCCACATTCCCAAATTCCATGCACTTACACAGAAGCACAAAAAAAGTATAGCTTTTCCCATTGACTGATTTTCCAGAAAAATGCAACTTCTACCTGTTCTAGCACAAGAGCCCTTGGATCTAACTGTCTGAAATTCGGCAGTTTTAATCACCTGCATGGGGGCTGACAGGTTCATAGAATCATAGAATCATAGAATCATAGAATAGTAGGGTTGGAAGGGGCCTACAAGGCCATCGAGTCCAACCCCCTGCTCAATAGGTGCCGCTTCGGCGGGAAAGGTAACAGTGTTCCGTGCACCTCATCGTCTACTGGAGCAAGGAATAACCAAGCAGGCCTAGCTGGGTGAGGGAGACTCCATCCTCTTATTGCATTTTATTCATTTATTACATTTCTATACTGCCCAATAGCAGAAGCTCTGTGGTCCCTATGATTGCTCACATATATCCTGACAGGCGATCACAAAGATGTCTGGTTTGACCACAGTCACGCATGCCTTCACTACACCCCATTTGGACTACTCTGACTTGCCCCATGCAGGGCTGCCTTCGAAACTGGATCAGAAATTCAGCTGGTCCAGAGTGCTGCAGCAACCAGACTGTTCACCAAAGCTGGTGACAGGGGGCTTTACTGGCTACTGGCCTGTTTTGGGGCACAATTCACAGTGCTGATTATAACCTCTAAAAACCAGTGTGAGAGCCTGTACGGTGTAGTAGCTGGAGTGTCGGACTGGGACTTCGGAGATCTAGGTTCCAGTCCCCACTCAGCAATATACCTCACCTCTTGTGAGGATAAAAAGGAGAGGAGGACCATATGAGCTGGTCTTGAGTTCCTTGCAAGAGGCAAAAGAGGTGGGATATAAATATTATAATGAAATATGGCTTGGAAATATGACCACCTTCTCCCATACAACCTTGATATAATTATATAATTAGTATATACTAAATAAATATTCTTGGTTCTTATGAAGCGGCTTCATGGCTAAAGAGCAGGCCAAGCTCACCACACATACACACACACTGGCCCATGTCAAGAGTGTGGAGCCACATCAGGGTGTTCTTGCAAAGATGTCTTTTTCCAGCTGTGCACCTGCGCATGGAGTCACATAGAGAGTTCCAGAAGTTTCAGAGGTCATGCAACTTCTTTCCCTCCTCATTATCAAAATCATAGTGATTTCTTCTCCGTCTTGCTAAACCTCAAGGGGACTTCCCAAAGCTCAGCTTTGGGTCCACTGACATCAACATCGGATTCAAGAGCAACATGAGGCGATGTCTGGCATCCAGGCGCGAAAAGAGAGAAGATAAATGCTTCCTGCTGTGCCACTGAGAGCTTCAGTTGAAGAAGGCTGTGTGGGTGTGAGGTTTACTTAGTATCATCCCCTTGGATGCTTGGCTGGCTGGACTCCATCTGCATTTGGAGAGCCACTTAGGCCTCCAGCTTGCAAGGGGGCTTTGGCTTCTTCTAATCATACTTCAGCTTAGTTGAGAGGAGCAGGCACAAGGAGGGAGGCTATGCCAGGTGGACCAGGAATGATTCTACTCTTGCTGCTGCTGCTGCCCCAGGCAACCTGTGACGTGCTCAAGGCCAAATGCCACTTGACTTTGGAAAGGGATGAAACAGACCTATTGAATCATTACAGGCCAGGAGACCACCTCATTAGCGGGGTCATCTATGCAACACGATCTTGGTTTCTACCATACGCTTTCGACATGCCTCCCTCTACCAGAAATTCTGCGTAAGTTGTTACATGTGTGATGGAGTTGCTGCTGTTCGCCTTGGTCCTGATTTCATGAGCTCCAATCGTAGACACTGCCCCCATCATCTGGTGTCTGGTCAATCCCTGTCCCCTTTTCCCTTCAGGGAAAGATGCATCAACACGAATGGCCATCCTGTCACTTCAGAAGATGTACATAGTGGTGCTCCTTTTGACCATCCAAAGATGGTGTAGCCTAGCATAGGACAACATGGTCTTTCTTCTCACTCTCTCTAATGTGCAGAACGAACATCCCCTCTTCTTTTAAGCCACGTGAACAGACTCGGGCTGTGGTGAGGGTGGCAGAGCACTGGTTCTGGAGAAGAGATTCATTGAGTGGGGATGTGCTATCTGTTTTAAGATGGAGCAGAGTTTTTATTTGTGGTTCCAGAGGGCAGGACTACAACCAATAGGAGGAAATGGCAGGGAAGCAGTCAGGAGAACCTTCCTAAGAGTGAAAGCTGTTCAGCAGGGGAACAGAGTGTCTCTGGACGTCGCGGGTTCTCTTTCGCTAGAGGGATTTAAGCAGAGGCTGCATGACCATTTGTTAGTGGTGCTGTAGCTGCATCTTATCTTGTATCCTGTACCTGCAGATCCTGCACTGAACAGAGGGTTGAACTTGAGGGCCTCCAAGATGCCTTCCATGTATACAATTCTATGATTCCTTTCCTAACGATCACTGTAAGGATTTTCTTGGGCCTCTCAGTTTTACATTTGGGTGCAATATGAGGTTTGGGGAGCTTAAAGTTTACAGGGGTAAGAGATGGTGTTGATAGGTGCTGCTTAAGTTTCAAAGAAGGGTAATGGGATAAGGAGTTCAGCTGACATCATGTATGCTATCAGATGAGGCTGCATGCATCTCTAAGGATGAGGTGGCTCTAAGGAGAAGGTTATCACAGGACATACAGAGGTCAAAAAACAGCTTGTTGCAACTGGTTTTAGGAAAATGAGAAGGAGAAAGGAGTCGTTGGACCACAGAAATGGGGAACTGAGACATTTTCAGGGTAAACAAGATGCATCAGAGATAGGAGTGAATATCTGGGAAATGTGTCATGAGATGGGACATTGAGGATGACGTGGACCAATAGTTGTAAAGATTTTGAAATATGTAATGGGGGGAGGCTGTCAACTTTAAGAGGGTATATATTGGGCTACACGGAAGGGATTGTTGCTGTCTCCCTTTTAGGAAAGGGTCCCTTTTACCAGTAAAAGAACTTGCATGAATGGTAACCAAAGACAGTTGCTAGAAGTGTGAGTACTACTTTAATCTTTGCTTTGCTGGCTGAAGGTTTGTGTGCTTGTTAAACCTTATCTTTCTTTAATAAATGCATTTAGCTTATGTTGCTGTTTTACTCCTTATTTGTAGAATTTAAGTACATCTCGGTGAATGTGAACACTCTGGTCTTAGTCCCTAATGGAACTTCAGCTGCAACCTCAGGGCCAAGCTGAGGCTGTTTAAAGTAGGTATGCCTAGTAGGGGTGTACGAAATACATACCCCATTCTGGGTGGGGGCTTCCGCTTGGGGGGGAGGCAATCAGTCCCTCCCCCCGGAATCCTTTGTGGCCAGCTCCGCTCTGCGGCAAGGCCACGGAGCTGCCGGCCAGGCCCATTTGCATCCCTGAGGTTAGCCGTGATAGGCTACGTATATATTCACGTAGCCTATTACAAAAAGAACGGGGACGCAAATGGTGTAGCGGAGACCATTTGCATCCCTGCTCTTTGCCGTGATAGGCTATGTGAATATATACATAGCCTATCATGGCTAACTGCAGGGGCTCAAAGGGCGGCCACTACGCTGGACGCCATTTGCAGCCGATGCAGCCCAGCAGGAGACAGAATGGATGGATGGCAGCAGGTAGATCCAATCTGGGGGGATTTGGGGGGTGACAGGGGGGAGGCCGTTCCACCACGGACTCCGGGGGGGGATTCTAAAGAATCCAGCCTCACTGGAGTCCGTGGCAGATTTCTCCGCCATCCCTAATGCCTATCCAATAACAGGGACCCTGAAATGTTAGCCTCCAGTTTCCCCTTACAGATTAATGATCCTTCCGCAGGATCATTTTCCCACAGGATCATATTTCCGCAGGATTTTTCCTTTGATCTGTAAGGGAAAGTAGTGGCATACTAGATCACAGCAGCGGCACACTAGATCCACATTCTCATGGAGCTGTGGACCACAAGCTCAGATCCCATCAGCATACATGTGAAGTTCGGAGTATTTAAAATTATTATTTATTATTTGGCCCCAAGTGTGTCAGTTTATACTTCAGAGGCTAGGTGGAGGTGGGGGCAAAGCTGAGGCAAAGTGTCTTTCAGCACCCTGGAATGAAGCCCGTTACAGACATTCAGGGCAGAAATCACAAGACAGAAGGAGAGCAAATTACTAGAGGAAAAGACGCCAGCTCAAGTGAGCTGATAACTCCCCCTCTCTCACACACATGCAGAGAAAAGATGAGTTCCCTCATTTACTCCATAATTTAGGGGCCGATAAAGGCCAATAGTTCTATTTTATGAGAAGTCGATCCAGTCACTTCCACCTCCATTTCAGTAGTGAGCACAACCAGCGCAAGTGAGGAGCTGGAGGGGAAGAGGAACAGTTGCCAGAGATGGCTAGACCCTGTCACCCTGTGTCTGTGTCTTCATCCCACCCCATCAAGGATTTAAGGCAGGGCTGCCAAAGGCGGTGCCTTGGCGTGCGCTTTGGCGACGTGTGCCCCAAATGTGACGCTAAGCACGCCCTTGGCCCCCAGTTGGCATAGCACTCGAGGCTGGACTGGAGGCTGCATATGTCCAACAGTTCTGGAAATCCATGTGGTCATGGTGTTTCACCGGAGAACATCGGCACAGGACAATTTATCTTGAAACATTTGAAGGATCCTCCGCCAGACCTGGGCGCAACACTTTTCTGTTCTCGTAAAGTGGACACCAGTTATTTAAGATATACCGTTTCGAAACAATCTGTGTGCTCGCTGGCGGGGAGTGCCTGCCTTTACTTGCAATTGTAGATATTAGAGTACTAGAACTCAGAAATCTAATATCACCAATTCATTAATAGTTACAGATTAGTTAAAAAAATTAAGATACATCCTTTTTTGTACCCTTTCAAGCCTTTAACAAAAAAAAAAGTAGAATTTTTAGTGAGTTTAAGATTTACATTAATTTATTTACCTTTTGAGGGCTGTTTCCCCATGACATATTTTAATCCTTGAACTCGTGTGAGTTTACTTTTAAAGATTTATACCAAATTTATTTTATTACCCATGGGGTCTATTTTATATGCTTTTCTACAAAAGAAAAGCATTTCAAAAACTGCTTTGTAGCTATTATTCTCCTGGGCTGAATTCTGCCTTTGCTATGGATAAAGGACAGGTAAGGGACTAGTTATATTGGATAGATTCTAGGAGGGACCTGCAACTAATTCAGAGCTCTAGATTCTCCCAGTGGTTCCCTCTTTTGCAAATAGAACATTTCACAGCCAGCTATTTGTCCAAAGTGAGACTGCCTTCCCTGAGAAATGCCTGTATTGAGCTGCGATTTCAAGTTATGCCAAATGCAGTTCTGAATGGACCATATAAAAAGGGATGGACGAAATAAAAAGTGGAACATATTGTTCATTATATGCTAATCTGCCCTCTATCTGTGGATCCAAGAGAGAGACTCTTGAAACCCTAATTAAGATGCGGATTCAAGAATACCCTTGCAGAAATGGCTCATTTTCTCTTCAGCGGTGCTAAGTGTTACGTGATGCCTAAAGTGGCCCTGTTTGCTGTGGCAGCAAAAAAGGTTAGGAAAAGAGAATTGGACAACATTGCTGCAGGTTGCTTTGGAGACTCAGAGTGTTCAGTTAAAGCTGAATTAAGCCTAGAGTAAATTTGAATTCATCAGTATCATTTTGTAATGTTTGAAACAAAAGCAAGTGCTTCCCTGATTTGCTCAGTATCTAAAAAAAAGAAAAGGAAAAAATCCTAAGTGGTGAACAGTAGAAATCAAACTAAAAATAAATAGAATTATTTCAAATCAAGTTACACCAATACAACTATCGATAGTAATTTAAGAAGAGCTTGTTTAAATATGAATGTCTGTAGCAGCCAGTGAATACAAAGGAATGTCAGTGCCTGTCTGGAGATTTGCTGGCTTCCTTCTGCTTTTTCCTCTTGGTCAATGTTAGCATGAGTAAAGTTCTAAGAATTTAATCTAGAGATGTAAATTGCCTGGAAAGACTTGTGAAGGCATAGAAGCAACAATGGGATATTGGAGTTTTCATTGTAGACAGGATGGCAATACGTCACATACATTTCTTCTTCTTCTTCTTCTTCTTCTTCTTCTTCTTCTTCTTCTTCTTCTTCTTCTTCAGAAAAGCACCCATGAGGTACTGGAATATCCTGTCCTTCCTGTTTGCCGTTAAGGAGATCAACCAGGATCCCAGAATCTTACCTAACATCACCCTGGGCTACAACATCCATGACAACTTTTTCAATGCAAGAGTGACATCTAATGCCTTGCTTGACCTGCTCTCTCCTGGGCAGGCAAATGTCCCCAACTACAACTGTGGAAGGAGGAATCACCCACTGGCTGTTCTTGAAGGGACAAACTCTGACATCTCCATCCAGATTTCAACCATGCTGGGCATCTACAAAATCCCACAGGTGGGGTGGGGGGATCGCAGGATGGGTCTACTTCCACTTGGGGTGTTCTCCAGAAACTGGAGAGAGTTCAGAGGAGGGCAACAAAGATGATCAGGGAACCGGAAACAAAGCAGAGACTGAAAGAATTGGGCATGTTTAACCTTGAGAAGAGAAGACTGAGGGGAGATATGATAGCTCTCCTCAAGTACTTGAAAGGCAGTCATAGAGAGGAAGGCCAGCATCTCTTCTCAATCATCCCAGAGTGCAGAACACAGAATAATGGGCTCAAGTCACAGGAAGCCAGATTCTGGCTGAACATCAGGAAAAGCTTCCTGACTGTTAGAGCAATACAAGAATGGAACCAATTCCCTGGGGAGGTGGTGGACTCTCCCACACTGGAGGCATTCAAGACAAGGCTGGACAGCCATCTGTCAGGGATGTTGTGACTTGGATTCCTGCATTGAGCAGGGGGTTGGACTCGATGGCCTTGTAGGCCCCTTCCAACCCTACTATTCTATGATTCTATGATTCTATGATATCTACATGTTCTCCAGAGAACATCAGTGTGCATTCCCCCCACACTGGGGAGCAAACAGTTAAATTCCTCTATCACACATACATGCCAGGGTGCTAATCTGGATCGGGGGGGGGGGATGCTAGCTTTTGGAGAAAAAATGTTTTACACTCAAGGGAAAAATCACACGATTAACATCATGTGTGGTTTTCTCCTCATTCATATAGCTCAGAAAGCAAGGAGGGCACTCAGGACACCAGCGATGGCGGGTGGGAATATGTTGCCCCTCTAAGAATCAAGGGTGCTCCTATTCTGGCTACTGTTTCTTGGCCACATTAAATACTCCTGGGAAAATGGGATGAACTTTTGGGAACTTGATTCCATTATAGAAGTATCAGGAATCTGTATTTTTCTGGATTCCATCAGTACGACGTCTGAACATTTTATTTAGCGTAAAACTAAGACAACTTGTTCCATTGGTATGAAGTATGGCACAGAGAAACTCCCTGTGAAGAGATATGATCTGGGCACACTTCAGAAATATGTGATGGAGAATACAAATGGAACCAAAAGAAATAAGCAGTCTCTTCCTTTCTGTCCCAGGTCACTTATGTTTCTGTTTCTCCTGTTCTGAGTGATAAAAGTCAGTTCCCTTTTTTTATCCGGAGGGTCCCCAAAGAAGGAATCCAGTACCCAGGGATTGTTAAACTGCTCCTGCATTTCAAGTGGACGATGACAGGTCTCGTTGCTCCAGACACAGACAACGGAGAGAGGTTCATCAGGACCTTGACACCTGAGCTCATCAGGAATGGCATTTGTGTCTTAGAAAGCATCTCAGGATTGAATAGAAAGTATACAGACCTCCTTCATCTGTCATTCCACAAGTGGAGACAAGTCAATGTCCTTGTTTATTGTGCAGAGACTACTTCCTTCGTTCAAGGAATAATGATTGTGCAACAATTCTTTGAAACTTTCCTTAAACCCATCGTAGGGAAAGTCTGGATCACAACAGCTTTGTGGGATGCCACCTTGGAGTTGATGACTAGCAATCTACCTGTCCATAACATCCATGGTACAATTTCCTTCTTCATTCAGACAAAGGAAGTGACAAAATATGATAATTTTTGGCTTCTTTTCTCTGCTATTGAAGCAGTTTGGGGGAAAGCATTTAGTTGTTCCTACTCAAAGCATGCATTTTCTGTGAAAGGCTGGACAAGGTGCAAAGAGCAAGAGAAACTGGAGGCCCTGCCCCAAGAGGACATGGAGAGAGTCTTGTCTCTTGACAGCTACATCATTTACAGCACCATCCAGGCTGTGGCCCATGCCTTAGATGCTGCTGATTCGTCCAGATCCAGGAGGATGGTGGTGGAGGGTGGAGACAGGGTGGGCGTTCAAAGGCTGCAACCATGGCAGGTATTCCCTTTTCCATCCCAGACATCCCTGCTGAGCATGGCAATCGATTGTACAGAATACAGAATAGCTGACTTGAACATAGACTCTAATAGACCCTGTCATGGTGGGTTGAAATGTTGTGCCCTCTAAGCCACCTCTGCAGTAAGTCCTCCTGCTGTCTGTATCTGAGCCTTCACTGCCCTCTGACTGTGGTGGTACTTTGGTACTTCCCCTGGCTCCACTATGGTCCTCCCTCCCTCTTTTGCCTCCAGGAGTCTGTAATAGTGGGGAATCTGTCAGTCTGCTACCAAGCTAGGTGTAAGCTGCTGGTGTTAGTAGGCCCTACACAACCCAGGACCAGGTTGCTTCACGGAACGTCTCCACCTGCTCCAGCTTCCCAGGTCACCGTGATCTTCTTATCTGTGCTGTAGCCTACAGATTTCTGTTTAGCAAAGACACAGAGATGAGCCGTCTCTTATTTATTTATTTATTTATTTATTTATTTATTTATTTATTACATTGATATCCCACCTTTTTTCCTCCAAGAAACTCAAGGCGGCGTACAGGTTGGGCTGAGAGTCTGTGACTGGGCCAAAGTCACCCAGTGAGCTTCCATGGCCGAGTGGGGACTAGAACCCAGATCTCCAGACTCTCAGTCCAGCACTGTAGCCACTACACCACACTGGCTCTCTTGGGTATCTCTTCAGGGGCACCCGCTCTGTAGGATGGTCTCTGGTCTGACGTGCATCAGGCCTCAACGCTGGTATGTTTTAGGCATTTATTGAAAATGTATCTGTTCATTTGGGCCAGCCTCATGATATTACTGTGCATGTGTGTGTGGATGTGTGTGTGTGTGTGTGTGTTTGTTTCGTTGTTATCCTTGTCTAAACCATTTCAGGATTTGTTTCAAACGAGAAGCGGGCAATAAATATTGTTAATAAATGAATAATATCGGCCTTTGCTTCAGTTCATCCGGCCCACTTTTTTCTGTAATGCTGGAGTGTAGACTGGGTGTCTGGATGGCTTCACGTGCTGCTAGGATTTCATCCGTATGTACCTTCCTAAATTTTCAGGTGACTGTTACTATTGTGCCAAGCTATGCTTTTCACCATTATTTTGTATTAAACATATATTTTGGCATTAAACCTATCCGCTTGGTCATGGCAGATTCTTGTGATCATTGGCAACCACAGAAGCGGCCACATCAAAAAAACCTTGTCTCGGAGGTGCCAGGCATGAGCAGGGAAATTGGTAGTGGAAAGCAGTCTTGCCTAATAACCCTACAGATGCCATAGGCAAGGTTGTATCCTGCAGTAGCAATCACTGAATTAGGTATACATATTTAATTAGGTAAACATTTCATTAGGTATACATATAAATTCCCCTCCTTCATGGATCACTGCCTTGTTGTGGCGAAGGGGCTTGCGTAACTCAGTGAAGCCATAAGCTATGCCGTGCAGGGCCACCCAAGATGAACAGGTCATGGCAGAGAGTTCTGACAAAATGTGGTCCACTGGAGAAGGAAATGGCAACCCACTCCAGTATTCTTGCCAAGAAAACCCCATGGAACATATCACAAGGCTAAAAGATATGACACCGGAAGATGAGCCCCTCAGGTCAGAAGGTGTCCAATATACTACTGGGGAAGAGCAGAGGGTATTTCCAAGTAGCACCAGAAAGAGTGAAGCGGCTGTGCCAAAGCCGAAAGGACACTCAGCTGTGGATGTGTCTGGTGGTGAAAAGAAAGTCCGATGCTGTAAGGAACAATCTTGTTTAGGAACCTGGAATGTCAGATCAATGAATCAAGGTAAGCTGGAGGTGGTCAAACATGAGATGGCAGGATTGAACATCGACATCTTGGGAATCAGTGAACTAAAATGGACAGGCATGGGCGAATTTAATTCAGGTGACCATCATATCTACTACTGTGGGCAAGAATCCCTTAGAAGAAATGGAGTAGCACTCATAGTCAACAAAAGGGTGGGGAAAGCAGTACTGGGGTACAATCTCAAAAACGACAGAATGACCTCAGTACGAATCCAAGGCAAACCATTCAACATCATGGTAATTCAAGTCTATGTCCCAACCACTGAGTCCGAAGAAGCTGAGGTTGATCGGTTCTATGAAGACCTACAACACCTTCTAGAACTAGCACCAAAAAAAGATGTCCTTTCATCATAGGGGATTGGAATGCTAAAGGAGGAAGTCAAGAAATCACCGGGATAACAGGCAAGCACGGCCTTGGTGTACAAAATGAAGCAGGACAAAAGCTAATAGAGTTTTGCCAAGAGAACATGCCAATCATAGCAAACACTCTTTTCCAACAGCACAAGGGGCGACTCTACACATGGACATCACCAGATGGTCAACATCGAAATCAGATTGATTATGTCCTTTGCAACCAAAGATGGAGAAGCTCTATACAGTCAGTCAAAACAAGACATGGAGCTGACTGTGGCTCAGATCATGAGCTTCTTGTTGCAACATATTGGCTTAAATTGAAGAACATAGGGAAAACCACTAAACCATTCAGGTATGACCTAAATCATATCCCTTATGAATATACAGTGGAGGTGAGGAATAGATTTCAGGGATTAGACCTGATAGACAGAGTGCCTGAGGTCCGTAACATTGTTCAGGAGGCAGCAACAAAATCCATCCCAAAGAAAAAGAAATGCAAGAAAGCCAAGTGGCTGTCTGATGATGAGGATTTACAAGTTGCTGAGGAAAGAAGGGAAGCGAAAAGCAAGGGAGAAAGGGGAAGATCTATCCAACTGAATGTAGAGTTCCAGAGAATAGCAAGGACAGACAAGAAGGCCTTCTTAAATGAACAATGCAAAGAAAATGAGGGAAACAATAGAATGGGAAAGACTAGAAATCTCTTCAAGAAAATTGGAGATCTCAAGGGAACATTTTGTGCAAAGACGGGCATAATAAAGGACAACGAATGCAGGGACCTAACAGAAGCAGATGAGATTAAGAAGAGGTGGCAAGAATACACAGAAGAACTATACAG